>JAEUBB010000019.1:49573-67540 GCA_018257885.1 Parmelia sp. 050094 | reverse complement strand
ATCTACTACGAGTGTTGGGAACCATAAAGGAAAAATTATGATTGTCAATCTCACTACAGACAATCATTATTTTTCCTTCATGGTTCCCAACACTCGTAGTAGATGCATGCCTGTCAGTGCCTTGGAGAGGAATGCGGATGGGAAACGGGCTGCAGGAGTTGGCAAATGAGTCGGTGTCGGGCAGGCCTTTGTTTCAAGGGGAAACGTTTTGGCGATGCTTGATCCGGTTTGAGGTTCGGAAGGCTGCCCTATTTATTTCACTTGAGTCAGTCTCATCATCTTCCTGAGCCTCAAAGAGTTCCGCCACTCATGGACGTTTCGAAGATCTTGGGTTGTCACAATCATTGTACGATCCTTGGCTAAGCGAAACGAAGAGCGGCAATGCCGGAACCACAAAAAGTGGGATGGCTTTAAAGAGATTGATAAATTCAATAAGATAAGCCATCACTTTGTCATGTCATGGTGAAATTTGCCATTGAGAGTGACACATTTGGGGAGCTTCTCTACGGATCGCTTCCCTTATGACTTTTTGTTTTTCGAATCTTTCAAGGTATATTTTCAGCATTAAGCGGCCTACACGCTAATCGTCTTGAAGACCCTGCGATCCAAACGTATCAGCATGTGCTATTATGATCCAGAACAATAGCAAGGAGGTACAAGCAACTCACCCAAACCCTCCGCCTCCCGTCCCCATCACACATCCTGGTATTTGGGGGTGCCAGTGGCATTCTTTTACCATCTCCATGTAATGTACGAACAGTAGCTGCGGTGGCACATCCTTCACATCTGCTGTGTTCTGACTCTCCTCGTCATCCAACTCCACCGCTAAATCCCACAAAGTCAGCGTGTTATCGCCTGCCGCAACGGCCACAATGCTGTCGTCAGTCGGATGCCACTCAATACTTGTGATCTGCTCTTTGTGAAATCCGAAAGAAGCGACTGGCTTCGGATTTGGCACTGCCGCATTTGGAGATGATGGTTTCCACTGCCGCAGATCCCAGCAAGACCACACGCCATCGTCGGCACCGGTAGCAAGAAGGAAGGCATTCTGCTGCGACCACGAAATCACATTCACATCGGTATCGCTAATCTTAACGCTAAGTTGGGGTTTTCGAGACTTAGAGCGGGTATCCCATATTTTGACCGTGCCGTCGCTACTGGCGGAAGCGAAGACGTTGCGCTCCGTGGGAGACCATTGTATGTCTTCTACACTGCCGGTGTGACCAGTAAATGGCCTGTTGTCTGTCGTCCACTTGCCTCCGTCGCATATCGTCGTGAAGATCTTGCCGTCGTTATCGCCCGTCAGGAGTTTGCCTTGTGGAAAGAGGGGAGACCAAGCTAGCGCGTAGCCTTCTGTCCTGTGCATGCGCAGCGTTGACACAGGCTTTGACTGCTGCTGAGTCACGATTGTGCCGGGATTGTCGAAGGAGAAGAGGTGGGGTGTGATATTATGGATTAATACTTCGGCGTTTTCTGTCATCGTAGCTGTAAAGGTTGTCGGAGGCTTTGACTTATCTGTCTGCGGAACTTGGTGTGCTCGTATTCGATTTGTAGTTGAGAAGACAGGTATTGACTTTGTTTCTAGTATGGGCTCGGCGTTCTCGTCATCGTCGTCATCCTCATCCGAGTCATCAATGTCGCCTCTGTCCATTCTGCTCAACCCACTCAGCTTCATGACCAACAATTCGTTGTCCTTCGCTTTTCTACTCTCGGCCTGCGTGCCTGCCACAGCGTACACTGTGGATGGATAGGTTTTGCGATTGTCGCCCAAAGAGTCCTTGACGATATCGAATGACAGGCATGGCCACGTGGTGCTGAGAGAATGGAGCATCTCGTAGGCAGAAGAATCAGGTGATAGCGTTTCGCCCTTTCCCAATTGATTACGGCCAGGTATGAAAGTCTGTTGATCCACGTCCATGGCATCTGTAGGAAGTTAGGACAATTGAAGACACAAAGTGGCAGACAGTCGCACAATGCTTTTGGCGAGTACCACGTACCCCTTCGCTCTTCTGCTTCTCTTTCTTGGTCCGGCCGTCCGTCTACGCCTGCTTCAAAGACTTCCTCATCACTCTCGTACTCATCTTCAAATTCATCCTCAAATTCCATCTCTTCACCATTTTCTGCCTTTGAAGGTCGCTCACCGTCCTTCAATGCATCTGCTCCACCATCGATTTCTTCCGCAGGTCTTTTGAGCATCTCGAGATTGAAAGTATAGAATGATTGGACAGAGATTTTTCAGTAAAAAATCGTATCGTGGAAGTGGTGAAGCTCTCACAGAAAAAGATTTTAGGTTTTCGGTTACTTGAAGGCTACTACGGCGAGGCTAAACCGAGTTAGGTTTGTTTAATATCAAAAATAGGTGCTGTGCGTCTTCACCTTTCGTCAATTCAGAAACGCACCCACTATTATACGTGCAATCAACTGTACCGCACAAAGTCACAAGTTACAAGTACTATACCATAGCTTACTGGCGTCCGCCAATCGCTTCTCTCTGTCGCGTTAGTTGAATTTACCCGCGCTTAAATATCGGAGCTCTCCCTCACTCCTTTCACTCGGGAGACACAGAAGGATAAACAACGGAATACACAATCAACCATCCACTTCAAGTCTTTGACTTGCTCGCGAGTCTGATCTGACCTGCAAATCTTTAGTTGCCAACTACACCACTCAACACTGCATGACTTCGCCCATGGAACCCCAATATCAGCAAGATCCAATGGCCTCCAGCTTCAAAGGCAACGATGATGAAGCTATGGGTGGTGTTGACGACAACATGAGCACGACGCCTACAGGGGGCTATAACAACGGTCATCAAGAGGATCCACGGCGCCAGTCCATACAATCAGAGAACTACCCGCCCACCAATGGCTCCTTTTCTCCATCTACAGAATCAGACCCAAGCGCTCGCTACCCGTCATCAAGCTCAAGTTACCAGCAACAAGCACCACAGCCCTATTCGAGACCCTCTTCGGGCCTGTCAGGGTCAGGTGATAGGTACGGGGGCTATTCGCAGAATTACCAAGATCAAAACCAGAGACCCTCGTCACATCAGGATGCACAAAGAGTTCAGGGTCAGGGTCAAGCGAGTGTCGTGATTAAAGTGGGCATGGTGGGAGATGCCCAGATAGGAAAGACAAGCCTAATGGTGAAATACGTTGAGGGTAGTTGGGACGAGGATTATATTCAGACTCTAGGTAAGAATAGGATGTTTAAAGCACAAAAGTACTAGAGGAATGAAGCTGAATTTCAAAGGTGTTAACTTTATGGAGAAGACTATATCAATTCGCAACACGGAGATCACCTTCTCAATATGGGATCTTGGGGGCCAGCGCGAATTCGTCAACATGCTTCCTCTAGTCTGCAATGATGCCGTTGCCATCCTCTTCATGTTTGACCTGACCCGAAAGAGCACTCTCAATTCCATCAAGGAATGGTATCGCCAAGGTCGAGGTTTCAACAAGACAGCCATTCCCTTCTTAGTTGGCACCAAATATGACCACTTCGTGAACTTTCCAAGAGAGGAGCAAGAGGAGATATCTACACAGGTAAGCCAATGCATCTCGGAATCATCGTCACCTACTGATGATTAATAATTACAGGCTCGCCGCTTCGCAAAGGCAATGCGAGCAAGCCTGATCTTCAGCAGCACAAGCCACAGTATCAACGTCCAAAAGGTGTGTTATCTTCCCCAAACAGCCAACTATTTCAAAATTTAACACATCTGCCAGATCTTCAAAATCGTCCTCTCAAAAGCCTTCGATCTCAAGTGTACCATTCCCGAGATCGAAAACACGGGCGAACCTCTGTTAATCTACCAGCATGTGGCGGCATAGCTGAACTCAAAAGACCGATATGAGAAGTAGGAATGAGGCATGGCAGCCATGGCAATGGCTAAGACTTTACCTTCTAAATTCGCACGGTTCAGCACGGAGCTGGGGAAAGGATGCCGGTGTTTTAAGGGAAGGACTGGTTTTACGATCTGCGTTGGCTGGCCACCAACAATCTTGTACCCTATGACCTAGGAGCCCGCACAAGTTCAATGAACTGAAAGGCACAGCAGAGTTCCATTGTTCATATCTCTCAACTATCGTTGTTTGTTTACATACGGGGGTAAGTAACGTAAGTAACCCTCCAAAGGCTACAAAATCAGCTCCAAGGATACTGCTTCCCTTATTGTATTCATCACTGGCATTCATCCATATCTAAGACGACATTTGGGCTCCAGCCCTTCCGGATTTTCGTAGTCCATCGATTATTTCTAGTTTCAATTATGTATTGGTAACCTGGCGGCTAAAACGGCAGAGACCATGCCCACCAAGGTGTGTCTTACACGAGTTCATAGGTCGTCCAATGACTTGTATTCGTAAACAGTCAGAGTGGCGGCAGATTCTCTCTACAGATAGGACACTGTAACCTATATCGCATCCACCCCTCCAAACAGCCGCTGTGGAACACGTGCCGGCACGGTGTGACCATATACGCTCTCCGCGCGAAAAGAGTCGTCGACAAAGCCGCAGGAGCACTGCCCTGGCTCTCCCCTTCGCTCGAGCCAGTTTTACGTATAAAGGGCACATTGATGCTCTCAGTGCAGATGGCGCAGTCGAAGCTTTTCGTGTTGGGTTCTGCTTTGCTGCTGTCTGCTCTGAGCTGTGGTGTTGGGAAAGTGGGATGTGCGGACGAAGAATGTGTGGCTTGAGTGGATCCAATAGGCATAGTTGAGCCGGATTCTTCGTCCCCTTCTTCCCGGAAAACAGGATGGTAATCATATGCAGGCGGCGCCCAGCCATTTGGAACGAAAAAGCGTGGTCCGAGAATTTCCTGGCTACCTAGCGTCCAGACCTGCAGCCATACCCAACCAATGAAGATGTATGCCATACTCTTGTCATTGCCAAAGAACAAGACATTTTGAGGGGTGGTATAAAGGTACACGATGGGAGAAAGGCGGAGGATACTTTGCCCAATTACAAATTCCCAGCGTAAAGCGCGACGACAATTGCGAGTGATATTGCGGTTGATTTGGGGGAGCCAGAATGAAAGATAAGTGAAGCATATGGTATTAGTGTAAAAGGAGCGGAGAGGAATGGGCCAGGTTGTAGCGTGCAGAGAGAGAAAGACCAAGCCAAGAAGGAGAAAATAGAACTTCGAGTAGAGGGCGGACATTTCGCGGCGGGCAGTACTAAGAGTGGTAGGCTGAGCTGCTGGTTGAGCTGTAGTATTGTCAGGACTATTGGCGATTTCAGCATCGACGTCTTGGTCTGAAGGAATAATGATTGGAATGGCTCCTGTATCTGCCGGCCGATGGGCTGTGACGGGGAGGGGAAGAGTGTCTGCTCCAGCGGCAGTGATTATGGCTGGGGATGCTGAAGTAGTGGTTGCTGGAGGTACAGGTGTTGTATTTGCCGTTGCTGTCTCGTTCCACGGTCTTTGCCTAAGTCTGTCTCTCTCCTGTCTTTCTGGCGCTTGGATTGTCCAAATATCCATCAAAAACTTCATGCCAAAGAAACTCACACCCAAGAAAGACAGGAAAGCTGTAGCAATCAAGGGTAAGAATGCCGCATCAATCATCATGCTGACAAACATGAACCCCATGCATGCAAAGCCATCACCTAAAGCCATCATTGCAATTGTGTAAAAGCTGACTCGGCTTTTAGTCGATGGCGTTGAGGCATCCTTCATCTGTCTGATCGAAAGAAACACTTGTCCAGAGATCACTACAGCAAAAGCGAGAACACAGCGCCGGGCGGTTCGCATGTATGATTCAAGTTTCCGCCCGTTCAAATGCAATCCCTCCTGAGGCGCAAAATCCGGAGGGCCTTTTGACTCGAGCACAAAACCGCAATCAGGAGAAAATATCAAGGCGGACATTCTGATACCGGGCGCGGAAGGCAATGAAGCACCGGTGGGGAATCGCAACTCTTTCTCTAGTCTCCTAAAGTCAATATTGGTATCTTCATTGGGGTGCTGTTGCAGGTAAACAATAAATTCGCAATGCGGAACCGGGAAAAGAGCATCTGACGGGTTGTGCGGTGAAGACGTCCACGGATTCGAGATGGTGCCAAACTCTGCCTCTTGCGCATCGATTGTAGAGGAGAGCGTTTGATTGAGAACCGTTTGAGCGAGAGAAAAGGCACGTTCTGACAAAGTGAAATGCGGTAAAGCAAAGATGCCAGCAAACCTATGTCACCAGATAAGTAGGCATAAATGGGGGGTGTAGCAGAAACCTTACTTTTCCGAGGTTGTAGAAAGGACAATGCCTCCCTGTAGTGGATAATTTACACCGAATAAACTCATTTCCCAGCCGTCACCACTCGAGGACTCGTCTTTAATTGTCATCGTGGCTTTAATGTCCCGAACCAGTCCATCATCTTCCAATCCGAGCTTAAAATCGTAGCCGTCTCCTTCGTGAATGTGAATCCGCAGGTCCCCATTCCGTCCAGTGATGTTACGATTGTAATTATTTGATACATAGCCAACCCGAGGAGTCAGTGCACTGAGATTCAGTGATGGGGCTACCAGTCCTTCTCCAATCCTGGAGCGAGTCCACTCTCCACGAACAATGCCCGTAACATTCTGATACAGTGGAGCTGGATCATTGAAGGGGTTCATAGTTAACAGTATCTTGTCCACTGTGTTCTGTTCTTTGCCATCCTCTGCAGGCTTCCCAGAAGGCAAGGACGCGTTTTTGAAAATCGAAGTGAACTCAAAGGCATTACATATATTTTGTAGCTGACTCTTCGCTGCCCGTTGCACATCCGGTAGTAAGTTCCATGCGTAGCCATCGTTTTGCCTCAATCCTGTAATGTTCAGCCAACGACTGTTGGTGGCATCTAGTCCACCGTAGATTGACGTATTGAGAAGATCCAGTGCCTGCCGCTCTTCAAGGATTGAGCGTCCAATCTCATGTTGCTGCGAGAGGGACGGAACCTGTGAGTCGGGCGACACGAAGAGGAAGAGTAGCAAGAAGATGACAAGTAAGATCCTGGGAGTGTCCATTGAGTCAAGAGCTATCCTGCCGGCCTCCGCCAGATAATGCCAGAACGGAGGCATTTGGTAGTTAAGGTCTTCATCTCTGCTGTCACGCCGTCGTCACAAAGCTATTGCTTCCTTGAGTCGACCATTCGTTGCTCGTTGAGGATGGAGAGCCAGGCGCTGCTCCTATGCACGAATTCGCCTCCACGCTCTTAGCTCCGGGATCGCTGAAATTATTTTGCCGGTGGCCGAGATTTCTTGCTCGTCGAGGGGGCCCTTCTATTCTGGCAACTCTGCAAGACTCCATCAAACTTCGACTTGCTGTAAGCAGATCATTTTGTGAAATTCAGACTCAGTATGCAATTATCATCATCCCGGGTCCTCGCGCGTCTGCCGGAAAGAGCCTTTGGCGCAGCCTCGAAGTGGTCTCCTACCTCGCGAAGACGACTGGCTACAATTATTGATCAAGCACCAAAAGTGAGGACGCCGCCGGAATTGTCTTGATAAAGGCCTTACTGACAAAGCTTAGGATCCTACAGAGTTCGACCAGATCAGTACCCTTCCAAATGGTGTTCGCGTGGCCACCGAAGCTCTTCCAGGGCCTTTCTCAGGTGTCGGCGTGTATGTCGATGCTGGATCGCGTTATGAAAATCAAGAGCTACAAGGTGTCAGCCACATCATAGACCGGCTAGCCTTCAAATCTACTGGCTCAAGGACATCAGACGAAATGCTCGAGTCTCTAGAAAGCCTCGGGGGGAATATACAGTGCGCATCTTCAAGAGAATCGCTCATGTATCAGTCTGCTAGCTTCAACTCCGCTGTGCCTACAACCCTGGGTCTTCTCGCCGAGACTATACGAGACCCCCTCATCACAGATCTCGAAGTCCAACAGCAACTTGAGACTGCTGAGTATGAGATTAGGGAGATATGGTCGAAGCCAGATCTTATACTACCCGAGCTGGTCAACATGGCTGCGTACAAAGATAATACCCTTGGAAATCCACTGCTTTGCCCACAAGAACGCCTACCATTCATTGATAGAAACGTAGTGCAGAAGTATCGCAACACTTTCTTCCACCCGGAGAGAACCGTGGTAGCTTTCGCGGGTGTTGGGCATGACGAGGCCTTGAAGTTAACGGAGCAATACTTCGGCGATATGCGGAGACAGCAGGGTCCCAGCCTCTCCCAATCTGGCCCCGACATTTCTGTGTCAGATGCTTCCTCTCAGCGCTCTTTCTCGTCCCAATCCTCATCATCGTCGATATCATCAGCATACTCGTCGCCCTCGTCCACACCGCCTTTGCCATCCCAATCGTCATCGAAACTCCTCTCGCACATACCCTTTCTAAAAAATCTGTCCACCTCCGCTCCTGCGCAAGCGTCCGTCTCGGACGTATCTCCGTCGCAAATCGACTCTCTTAATCTTGACACACCTTCCCATTACACTGGAGGCTTCCTCACACTCCCACCTCTCCCCCCACCTGCGAACCCAGCTTTACCCGATCTTACATATATCCATTTAGCGTTTGAGGCTCTCCCTATCTCATCTGAAGATATCTACGCGCTCGCAACTTTACAAACTCTACTTGGCGGTGGAGGTTCATTTAGCGCTGGTGGCCCGGGCAAGGGAATGTACTCACGACTCTACACGAACGTGCTCAATCAGCACGGTTGGGTCGAATCGTGTGTTGCGTTCAACAACTCATACACCGACTCGGGAGTTTTCGGCATTAGTGCCAGTTGTTCCCCCAAACGGGGGTGGCAGATGTTGGAAGTCATGTGTCGCGAATTACAAAACCTGACCTTGGAAAGCGGATTTTCGTCTTTACAGATGGCAGAAGTGAACCGTGCGAAGAACCAGCTGAGAAGTTCGTTGCTTATGAACTTAGAAAGCCGTATGGTGGAGTTGGAGGATCTGGGAAGGCAGGTTCAGGTCCATGGGCGCAAAGTTGGGGTCAAAGAGATGTGCGCGAAAATCGATTCCCTGACAGTCAAAGACTTGCGGAGAGTTGCGCAACAAGTCTTCCGAGGCAATGTAATGAATGCAGGACAAGGCAGTGGAGCGCCAACTGTTGTCTTGCAGGAGGGCTCGACCGCTGATGGCAAGGTAGATTTCGGATGGGAGAAAATTCAAGATAAGATCTCGAAATGGAAGCTGGGGAGGAGATAGGGGCGAATCTGTAAGATACATTTTGGGTGCTATTATTATACAACCATTCAACTTCGGATAAAATCCTGTTCAAAGCATTGGTGATTCGTGAAGCCTTTCGGGTAGTCGCTTGCTATTTCTCAGCCATGTTTACCGAACCTCTCTGACAGTTCCCTCTTTAAGCACGGTCCTCTGTTGCCAATGACCTCCGCGATCAGCGTGACATCGACCGAGCAATATACTGCAGCGTCAACCCCACATCTAATCACGACTTCATAAAGCTCAATGAGAGCTATGTCTCCAAGGAGACATATACGATGGTACGAGGGTGCGTGACCCTGAGGAAACAAAAGCCCTTCTGCGCTGAATGTATCTCCAAAGATTGGAGCCCGCAGTGATTCCAATCGGTATGAGTTCCAACACGACGCTCTCTTCGGAACAATCAAGATTGGCCTTGAGATATCCTATCGGTGTCCCTTGCCTCGATTGAGATTTTGCGTCTTCGGGATCGCTATTGTGGGAGATGTTCTATTGCGGGAGTAACCGGCGATGATTATCAGCTGGCTCAGTGGTAGCAAACCGATGGGCTCGGTTCGTACGTAGCAGGTTCGCTCGCCGTTGAGTTCGGCGCTCTCGATATGATAACGGTGCGATTCTAAACAGCATGTACGGCTTGGTTTATCGTAACGGCTACTACGATGCCCTCATCCGTCTTCGAGACCACGGACCGCACCTACTGCCCGGGTCCGATACTCCGATTCTCACCAAATTTCACCACTGGACAGGGTACTGACCTTGGCTGGGGTCATGTTCGCCAACATCACCGACGGGTCGACTCCTCAGCTGTCTCTCTATGCTTTTTACTTCGCTGGTCAGCTTGTTCCTGTGTTCACCTTGTTTTTGATTGAGGGGAAACGACAGGGAAATAGAGGAACTTTAATGTCCTTGTAAGCTTGACTTTCCCTGCGGATCTTTGCCTCCTCTGTTAGCTTAGAGATGAGAAACCAGTCTTACTTGATGGAAGTTCTACACTGCGGGCCTGCGCAATGCAAGGCTTGGGATATGGCTTCACTATATCAGTCTACGCCATCAGCCATCTTCTCAGCTCACCCACAGCGATCACCGTCAGTCCGGTACTAGCACACGCCGTTCGCATACGAGACATCATGTTCGTCGAGACCATAGTCCCGTCGATCATTGCCGGCTACATCTTACCTTCCATCTTAATGGCAATCCCCGTGTTTGCGTCAGTTCTGCATCAATGGCTTGGTGGTCTTTGGCAAGGCTCTCCCGTAGGGACTACTCTCCTTCAATACGCCGTCACGCTTCGGAATCCTAGATCTAACCACGCTTCTAGCGAGGACGATCAAGCGTCAACCGATGAGCGAACTAAAGTCAGCGATCGAGTCGGAGAGATGCAAGCTCTTCGTAGTGCCTATGTCTTTGCCTTCGGCATATCAGCTGCAACGCATCTTACGACCTTTAGTAGCTTGGGAGCGAGACAACTTTTCCCTACGCTCTTCTCGCCCTTGCTAAATTTTGGCGACGTTTTCCTGCCACCCGTGTCCTATCCACGTGGGCACATTAAGAATATGGCCATTGGCATACAGAACTTCTTCCAATACGATCAGTATGTCGGATCAGCTGCAGCTCTTGTTTGGGCAATAACAATACACTATAATTCTCGGAAAGAGAGGATGACTCGAAGATATTGGACGTGGCTGTTGGGCGAAATACTAGGGATTGGATTGATTGCCGGCCCTGCAGGAGCTCTGGTGTCATCAATGTGGAATCGGGATGAGCGGATCATCGATGGCGATCTACTGTGCACACAAGAAGATCGTTGATCAATTCGCTTGTCGATTGAAGGGATTTCCGTTAAATGACATTGCCACGATTGCTTTGAAAGATGATATCGCTCTCCAGCATCGCCTATCTTCGCCTAGACTCTGATAGGGCTACTAGCTGTCGATCTTTCCAATGCTGATAGGAGTGACTCTTACTCGTACCGCAAGTAATTCCTTCGATACATTTAGGACGACGCCGAACACCTCTGCGTGTTGGACGCCCAAGATCCCATCCAGCAACCTATATTTCACCTCTAGCTCTCCTGAGAGTTTCTCTCAAATGATGGTATCTCCCTCCCTCCTAACCAAATGGTCAGTCAAGAAGCGCTTGAAGCTAACATCCCGCCCTTTTCTCAGTCCTTCCCCCGCTTTCTCAAGCTTCCCCTCGAACTCCGCAATCAAATATACGCCTCCCACTTCCGCACCACAACCCTCATCTACCCCTCCTTCACCCTCCCGCCGCTCCTACTCACATCGCGCCAAATCCACACCGAAGCCCTCCCCTTCCTCTGTCCAAACGCTCTCCACAACCTCCTCACAACCGAGCACTTCTTCGATTTTCTCACCTCCCTCACCCCTCCCGCCTCCTCCCTCCCCCAACTCCGCCGCATCTCCGTCCGCAGCGTCCCGCTCCCCGTGTATCCGTTGGACGACGATGCGTGCTACCACACGCACTTCTTCTTTACTTTACTGTCTCTCTTTCCCGGCCTGCAACTCGACACCTTGGTCGTAAGGGATGCGTACCATGGTGAAGATGCGTATGAAGATGGATGGGGTAATAATGCTACGTACAACGAATTAGAGCATATGATTGCGGAGGGTAAGGGATGGAAAGAGCTAGTATTCACGAGTTCGAGCGATCGCTGGTTGCAGGAAGTTGTTTTTGATCATATCGATGCGCATGGATCGAAGACGGAGGAGAAGTATGGACGTGATGAGCAACCGGGGACGTGGGATAGGATGATCAAGGAGAGGGATGGGGAGGGTTCTGGAGCTCAGGTTGAGATGTGGTGGTCTAAGGATGAGAAGAGAGGGGTTTGGGAGAAGGTCGTGGGTCAGTATAGTGCTGTGGTGGATGAGGAGATGGTTGAGGAGGAGACGGATGACGAGGAGACGGATGACGAGGCGGTACAGGACGACGACGAAAAGGACAGTCTTGGGAGGGTGCGACCATCCATCATGGTCAAAGTCACAAGGGGGAAAGGGGCGGACTACGTGCAGGATGGGAGGGCCAGTGACGAGAGGGAATCCAGTCGGAAGCTGCGTGAGATGCTAGACACGATAGGGTGGAAGGAAATGAAGGCGAGAGAACTGTTTATTCCGGGAGCGGAGAATGATCCGACCGGTCATCTTTGAAAGGGGAAAAAACTCTCTATCGAGTGCTGCTGGGGCAACAAGACGTGGGTCGCTGATAGAGCATTACAGGCTCCGTCCACGTAGAGCCCTAGGTGCAGATGCTTCGCTCCGCGCAAGAAGGGGCCTGATCTCCTCTCCATTACAGGGCACGTAAAGTAATCCCGTCGATGCCATCTGGATCATCCTCTCCGAACTTGCCCCTGTGTTCTCTGGTAGGCTTGATAGAGTATGCTAAGCTGTTGTCGGACTTGGACCGAGGGAGAAATATGTCAAGTTTACTTGAGTGGTTAGATGGGAAGTTCAAAGATACCGACGCCTGAGTGCAACATGTAAGAGGGCTAGCGCCGATAGAGGCCATGCCGAGCAAGGAGTAAACTTCTACGCTGATGCTGATGACTACAAACAAACCGACACGCACTCAGCCCCCTTAGAGGCACCACCACACCCCCACCCCTACCGAAAGCAATCCCGGCTTCCCATCCTCTCACCCGACACGGAAACATCATGCCTGACCAGGATATCCCGACTCCTTGCCTTGCTCTCGTCCAAGCTCCACGTCTCCCCTCCCACTTCGACATACGCTTCCTGGTCCGCTTTCGTCCGGACGCCGTGCCCGCTGCCGCTCACGTAGCCAGGGTGAACGACAGGTTGAATGTCGCGAGGATGAAGAGCAGTGGGCCCAAGGAGTCGGAAAAGTAAGCGCCGTACTGATGGTGAATTTTGCGGTAGACGAACGGTCGGCATCACTACTTCCGTGCGGAGGATGGGTACCAAAGCCGATGAAATCGGAAAGCGGCCTTTGTGAACTTCGGAGAGGATGTTCGTAATCGCATTCGGTATCCAAAGAGTCGCCAGGGGCTTGACAACGGATTCTGATGTGACAATCTCAAACGACCTGAATATAGATCAGGAAAGCATAATTGCTGAACAAGTCTAACGGGGTGCTTCAGGCTCTTTTGAATGTTCCTCGCCCCTCAGTTCTTGCCTGCTTGATATCATCAAGCCCACTTCTACCGGTAGCTCATATCTCTCCCCTTCGTTTCCTATCTCATATCTGCTTTCCTGAGCCTCCAGTTCGTGCTTGCGTTTTTCCTCGGCCTCCAACTCCGCTTTTTGCTGTAGATACGGTTGTGGGTCTTCTAGCGGTGACCCTAGATTTGGTGAGGTAGGGTCGTCCTCCTTCAATGCCTTCTGGGATTTCCGGTTGATGTTGTCGCTCTGCTGGCTGGGGGCGAAGGCGGAGGCGCCGAAGATGGCGACTAAGATTGGTCGGAGGGAAGGGAGGCATGCTGGGAGTTTTGGTTAGAGGGGAGTCGGGTGGCGGGAGGATTAACTTTTGGGCCAGGTTGGGGGGGAGGAGGGGGGATGTTGAGAATTTGGATGGCATGGGAAGAGAAAGGGGAACCTTGCCTGACACGATGCCAATGTTGACTTCGACGGCTGTCCAGGCTGAGGAGCCGATGAAGAGCCAGGTGATGTCTGTGGACGAGGTGTTAAAGAGTTGAGTGGCCATTATGTACAGACGGACGATTGAAATGATGCAGATACTATTGGGGGAGCTATTAGTAACCTTTTCACAATCCGTCTTTTATTATAGTGATACTAGGATAGCAAGGAAAGTGCGAAGAGAGTGCTGCTTACAAGCCACCGAGTCCAAATACACCGCACAAAGCAACTTTTTGTGCCCTTGGTTGATGAAGACGCCATATATATGGGATGGGGAGGATTAGAAGCGCCCAATCTGTGATGATGTTGGGTACTGCACTGCCGTTGAAGAAAGCATAGACGTTGACTGCACAAGTCGGGTTCGTAGACTTATCCCACTATGAGATGGGGTGAGTCAATACTTCCTTTTCGGTATGACTACATTGAGGAGGATGGGATGACTAGGAGAGGTACACTCACGAAGCCTTGGACCGGGCTGCATTGGAGAATGGTGGTAAAAACCTAGTCATGTGACCCTTAGCGAACTCTTGCGGGAGGGTAAACAGGTTGGATCATTGGATCATACCGCTGCGATGGCCGATCCCGTGACAATGGAGCCCAGAATATATATCGGTATCCGAACATTTGTCTTGGTAAATAATCTCAGGAAGAACAGCAGGATTGAGTACTTGGTGAGACAGAGGGTCAAGAAATAGAAAATCTCGCAAACAAAAAGACTGAAATAGAAGTGCTCGATGCCTTCGAGTCCATATACTTCGATGTGTTTGCCAACACCTCGATGGACCCCTAGTCGAAATATCTCGCGGTCAGTCTCATTACACAGGCAGCGTCGTGATCTCTCACAAATTGTCATATCCACGAAATTGGCGCTAGCACAAAGCAGAGAAGCGCAAATAGCGTAATCATCGAGCCATATCCCGGCTTTGGAGAAGTATTTGCGTGCAGAAAGACGAAAGGCGACTGCTATGACGGCAAGGGCATAAGTAGAGCTGTAGGCACCATAGAGTGATGGTTGACGGCTCTCTGCGAGATATGCCTTGTCTTGTGGAGATGTCATGGTGGTCGATTGTGAAGGTGTGGGATGAAGAAGCCGAGGGGGGAGGATATAAGAATAAGCATATGTTGGCAGCAAATCTGGACAAGGATACTATATCCGTAAAGAGGCGAAAGAATCCAGACACCCTCAACTCTGAGACTTGTGTGCATGATTGCATAGGGGGCTTCACGGCCGGTATACGGAAGCCAAGGAAGGCATCAGCGCAGGATCAATAGAACAAAGAGTAAGAAGGATTGCCAACCTTCCGAGCTGAGATGTAAGATGGAGCATTGGAGATGCCAAGGATTTGAGAGAGCGCCATTGCCGAGATATAATAGTTCGTTTCGTACGAACCAATGTTCGGCGAGTTTAAGACGTTGCATATGCACCCTGCTGAATACTTGTGGGATACTTGGCAGGTATCTGAAGTTGATCACCTTCAGGCTGTCCATACTGCTGGGACCAATCACCCTCACCAGCAACTGTGATAGGGTACACTAAGCCATCCATGGCTCCTGACCGAGCCGGTTTCGCTTATCCCATTCATATCTCTTCCTTTAATGACTTCGTTGACCTTTTTTCGAATCTCACATCTCACCAACCATGATTTATCACGAGGCATCAGGCATTTTCCAGTCCTCTCAAATTCACATTCAAAGTCAAGCTTTATCCGCCGAATGCCATCAGACCGAAGACTTGCGGACGACATTATGAGACTGGGAACCTGAGCCGAATCTTTATTTATCCTGTAGCTGAGTAAATTTAGGAATCGACTATCTGCAAATATTTTGAATGCTTCATTTGAGTAGTGTAAGCAACACCAGTTTAATGATAAACATACTTTTTTCAACCTATCTCTGTAAAGCTCCGACCCAGCCCCAAAACTCCCCCTGGCCGTCTTCATGCTCATATGTCCCCCTGACCAATAACCTGGCGGTAATTGGGCTAATAGAGAGTCAGAACAATGCCCTCAGCGGAGTGATTTGATGCATGTCAGTCTGGAGACATCGCTGGCTGCAGGCTTCGGCCGTGTAAAAAATGTTTCCTGCATGCTGCCTGTGTATCAGGAAGTTTCTCAATCATCCTGCTGCCACCAGGCAGGAAAAGGTCCTGTAGAGAGGAACAGGGGAGGCGCGTTCGCCAGTCAGACTCCTACCTCCATGGGGTAAGAAGAGGGAGAGAGTGGGGAAGAAGGGGAATCGGAGACCGTCGAGAACTCTGCCGTATCTACTATCGGTCCGTACTCGTCTGACCGCTGACTGTATGTAAGCCATCGAAGGATGCATATTTATGCCCTCACCCGTCATTATCGCCGTTATCCGTGTCGATGCAGATAGGTGGAAGAAAGCTGGTGAGCAACAGATGTGACGATGACAAGGCGCAGCCACTTTAGTGAAAGCAGCGATCAATTGTGTGGATGAGAGCAGTGATCGGCAGTCTTCAGGTGTTATAGATGGAACGACGATCTGCACCTTCGCAATTCATGTATCATTGGGGGCCATAATGCACGAGGCAGTCCACACACCATCTTTGAAACAGGACGGGAGTAGGCACCATGCAGCGGATCCCGCCTCGAAATCGGGAAGATTCTATTAGCTACCAGATTTGATGAGCAGAACATAATCGAGAGAGTCCGACCGCTTGCTTTGATCATGCAGCAACAAGTGGCACTAATGACTTGCAGGTGCATTGCGGAAATTATTAGCCGTCACGAATCGTATTTAATCGCGTACTTAATTTATGTAACCCGTGTATTGTTGGAACAACAATGAATATTGAATCTCGTAGATATATGACGACTGAGTTCAAAGTAACATTAAATGCTGTTCTCATCTATCAATCGTCTCTGTGTCAGCTCCGTCTGTAGAGCAGCTTCCAAACACAGGTTCTGGTACACACATCTCCTAGTGAACAAAACCTCTCTTTTGTACACATAACTTCTCCTAGCACACGTCACCTCACTTGATACACAAACTTTCATTCACATCAGTCTCAGTCACTCAATACTCACACAATTCCACAACCATGGCAGCAACCAAGCCGACCATCCTCCTTCTCCCCGGCGCCTGGTTCCACCCCTCAACCTACGACACCTTCCTGTCCCACCTGCAAAAGCTATCCTTCCCTACAGCCTACGCTCCCTACCCCTCCCTGGACCCCTCTGACCCCTCCACCGCAGACGCAGCCCATGACACCGAAGTCGTCCTCAAAGACTCTCTCCTCCCCCTGATCGAGAACAACGGCAAAGACGTCGTCCTCGTCATGCATTCCTACGGCGGCGTGCCCGGGAGCTGCGCCGCCCGAGGACTGAGCAAAACTCAGCGAAGCAAAGAAGGCAAGAAGGGCGAAGTCGTGGGCCTGATTTACGTCTCCGGGTTCGTATTGCCGGGCGGTGCGAGTGTGGCGGACGGGCAAGGCGGTCAGCTGCCTTCTTGGGTAAAGCAAAATGAGGTTCGTTCCCCTTCTTCCGTCATATATTGTGCCCTCTAATCCCAACCCGCACTTTTCTCTCCAGCCGTCCACCGGCCTCACTATCCCCTCCGACCCCCTCGCCATCCTCTTCGCCGACATCGACCCCACTATCGCCAAACAAAACGCATCAAAGATGGTTCCGCACGCCTTGCTAGCCTTCAAGTCTCCGGTCCCTGCGCCCGCGTGTACGGAGCCGGGCTTCGAGGGCAGACTCGCCTACCTGGTATGTACTGATGATCAAGCCATTCCCAAGTTTGGCCAGGAGGCCATGATGCAGGGGGCGGGGATGGAGTGGGCGGAGATGGAGATGGCGGGGAGTCATACTTGTCCGTTTTTGAAGAAGACGGAGGAGGCGGCTGGGGTGGTCGATGCGTTTGTCGAGGGGTTCCTGAGATTGAGGGAGTGAAGGAGCCGAGAACGGTTGCTCAATTGTGGATTGGTGGAGTGAGGGAAGTGGCCACGACATCTGATTGACTGATTGATTGCTCGATGACTAATGAATCAATCATGCTAATGCTCATTGCATTTCCCTAAACAAGGAAATAATCAATTACATATCTCATTTTCTATCCCCCACAATTAGCCCCATTCCAAACTCCAAGCGTCCTTCTCCATTCCCCTCTCACCACCATTCCTCGTTTCAACCACACAAACCCTAGTGGACCTAGGAGAGGTCAGCTTGCAGACAAGAA
>JAEUBB010000019.1:0-35643 GCA_018257885.1 Parmelia sp. 050094 | reverse complement strand
AGGAGCTCTTAATTATAAGTCTTATAATTTCGCTTCGTATTAATTATCTTTTTTAAATAGAAGGCTATAGAGTACTATTACTTAGTTCTTTTAAATAATTAAATTAAAATATCTACTAAAGTAAAGCCTAAAGAGTCTATCTTAATATGTATTAAAAGCTGAGAATTATAATAGCGTAATAAAGACGTATTTATAAAGATATCTTTTAGTATATTAAATATATATTTAGTATTTTTAGGCTATTTAAATAATTTTAATTTAATACTCTTTTTACTTTCTTTTAGTAGGCCTATTAAAGGGCCCGTAATTCGAGAGTAATAATAAATAAATCTTTAATAGAAATTTAAAAAGTCTAGAAAGACTTATATATTATAGAAGCTCTTAAACTTAGATTACTCTTAAATTACGATTACTCTATAAGGATTTATCGCGACGCTATAAGTTAATATAATAAAACTAAGAAATTCTACTTTTGTAGTAAAAAACTCGTATTTTTTTAAACTTATAAATAAACTTATACGCTAAAGTTGATTAAGTATCTACTTAATATATTTAATATACTTTACGCGAGACTGAGAATAAATAAGAATATTATTTAAGTAGACTATATAAAATTAGTCTATTAGCCCCGTTAAGAACTTATTAATATAAGTCTAAAAAGTAACTAAAGCGTTAATAAGACTAAATAGTATTATAAGGTATTTAAAGTAGCTATAGTATATACGAAACGCGGTCTTCTACTTATCGCTCTTATAAATTCGAATATAATAATAAGTATTCTTTAGATCTAGCTTAGTAAATTACTTTATATTATTTAGGCGATCTAGTATCTTACTAATTAGAGATAACGAATATCGATTCTTTATAGTTATCTTATTTAATTTATAATAATCGATATATAAACGTAGCTCTCTATTCTTTTTAGAAATAAAGAGAATAGACGCCTTAGTCGAGCTAGTAAAATATTAAATTTATTTCTTAACTAAGATATTATCTAGATAGCTTCTTAAAGTTACTAACTCGATATTAAATAGATTATATAGCGGGCTAAACGATAGCTTTACTATAGTCTTAATTATATAATTACGCTCTTTATAAGATAGAAGGTGACTCGTTTTCTTAATTAAGAATATATTCTTATATTTATTTAACTTTTTTAAGATCTCTGGTCCTAATACTGCGTTACTCGTATATATATTATTAGCCGATAATACGCTAATCGTATATTTAGGTTACGCCGAGGCTGTATCGGCTACTACTAAGATATAGATAGCCTTATAACCCTTTAAGGAATTTATAAATTCTTAGAGTTTCGAAATCTTAAATAACTATTTATTTATATTAAAATGCTAAGTTTATTCTATAATATTAATTTTAATTCGTTTCTTATTAATAATAGAAAGACTTAGAGTTAGAGGTAATCTCTCTTTATTAATAATATAGAATATATATTTATATTGTTTCTTATACGCCTAACTATCGCGGAGTATAAATAATATAATATAAGCTTTATAGTAATAAGTAGACTTTCTATTTATTTAGTTTAGTATAAAAAGCGGAGTATTAATCTTAACTAGATTATATTTTAAAGTAAAGCGTTAACTAATTACGCTTATCTTAGCGCTATTATCTAAATAGAATTAGGTAGCGACAGTGTTATAACTATTCTAATTTAGAATAATATAACTATTATAAATTAATAATAAAATAGAAATTACTTCTCTTTTTACTCTTATTAATATAGAGTTTTTAATAAGGGATTATCTTTTTTCTTCGTTTCGGCTACGTATATATTATAGTTATCTACTAATTTAATAGGGACTCGATTAGTATTTTCCGACTTCTTAGATTTCTTATAAGTAGTTAAGTAATACTCTATTTTATTATAATTATAGTATCGAATAGTTTTTAAATATTTATTTCTTTCTTTTTATTTATAATTTAACTTATTCTTAAATTCGCTATCGCTACGTCTCTGCGAAAAGCGTTTACGATAACTATCTTTTAGCTATAGTCTTAAAGAATTTTAATTAGACCCTCTATAGTTCTCGCGCGAGATTAATACGCTATTTATATATTAGTCTCGCGAAGAGTTTATATTACTTCTATATCGGTTAGTCTCTAATCGTATTATTAAGAATAGTAACTTATTTCTTATTATAGAAATTAATTATATATTAATAATAGCGGCTTAAATCTTAGGTTATAATCTTATAAATAGATATACTGTTCGTTAGCTTTTAATATAAAGATTTATTTACGATTTTAAAAAAGTTAGATAGGTATTAAATTATTAAACCGTTTAGTTTAGTCTCTACTACGTATCTAAATACGCTTAGAATACGTTAAGGCTGCGATTAATAGAATCTTTGATTTAATTTAGAAGTATATCTTTAAATTTCTTCTAAGTAAATTGCTTACTAGGGTTTTTTAACTTAATAATATACTATTATTCTTTTAGATCTAGTTTAATAAACTGGAGTACTTAAAGAATTCTATCTTACTTAATATAGAAGTATTTAGTACTAAGGCGAAATCTTTTCTCTATCTTATAATATTAGTTATAGTACTTATGGGTATTCTTACTCTTATATATTAAGAGGTCCTTTAGACGAAGTTAGTATTAAGATCTTTTTATAATATTATTCTTTTATATACTATTTAAGGTTCTCTTAGAATCTATAATTAAGAATAACTCTATATTCTTATCTATATTATAAGTATAAGTACTCGGTATTATGTCTCGTTCTAGTAATCTAATCTTCTAATTAAGGGTATCGAGGCGATATTACTTTATTAATTTATTTCGACGACGAGTAGCTTCTACTATACGTTCGTTAATAATAAGTTTAGATTACTCTTAATCTTTATTACCCTAATCTAGATTTACCTTCGACTCTTAACTATTATTATTATTATAGTTTAGATTAATGTTAAGATTATTATCTTAATTCTTATTTTTATTAACCTTAGATATATACTTTAGTACTTTAGATTATACTATAATATTAATGTTTTAGCCTGATATTATTTTTAATAAGAATAATTCGCCTACGGTTTAGATACGTTACGACTGCGATTATAACGTTAAAACTATATTAATCCCGGATTGCTACCCCTTAGAAGGATTAAAGAATTAGAATTATTAGAAATAATCCTTAGATTAAGTCTTAGGGTGTTATAGCAATATAAGACTAGTAAGTATATATATTCGTATATAGTACTAAAGTGATAGACTAATTCTTAAAGAAGAGGAAAAGAACTTAAGGGGGGATCGCCTTCTTAAGCTTGTTCGCTAAGGCCTGGCTTAGTATACGTACTTGCCAAGGCCTCGTCAGGTCTACGTATGCCAAGCGTTCCAACGACACTTCGCTTGCCATGTAGCCCAAGTGGCCTAGTCCTATTCTGACTGAATCTAACAAATAGCTTCATTTCTTTTTGATTTTTGCCAGTGTTGGAACACCTCAACACCACTTAGTTAAGACCAACGTCATTTAGCTAAGGCCTATTAGGTCTAGCACCAGAAGGTCTCTAATACAAAAGCCTTTTTCTTATACATAGATCTTCTTCTTCTTTAGACGTCACAAGGAATACAATTCAGTATTCCAGTGACCCAGTCTCACACGCGCTGTGACTTACCAACAATTCCACTTGTCGAAGACGCGCTCGTGGGGCAAGGGCGCGAGGGCTGGGATGAAGGCGGCGCCGGGGGTGTGCGGGAGGCAGGTGGGCGGGCGGTTAAGGTTGCGGTCGCGTTGGGTCCAGGGGGGAGAGTGGTGGGCGGGGTCGCTGAGGAAGCGGATGTGGAGGATGTGGATGGTGCTGAGGGGGAGTGTTTTGGCGGAGCGGAGGTGGGAGAGGAGGGTGGAGAGGGTGGGGAGAAGCGTTGATGAAGGGGGCGAAGTCGTTTTGGAGGTCGATGAGTACGAGGGCGGTTGGGAGGCCGAGGGTTGGGAGGGCGGGGTTCGCAGGAGGAGGGAGAGGTGGTGGGTGAGGGGTTGGGTGTAGAGGGCTGCGAGGTGGGTGAGGATGGCGGAGACGTAGGCGGCGGTGGTGGCGGTGCCGCCTTGGTCTGGGGTGCGGAGGTTCTGCTGGGCCAGTTTTTCAATGGCGCGGTTCATGTTCGCTTCGATGCCTTTGCGTTGGGCGTGGTGTTCGAGGATTGCGGCAGCGGCTTTCAGGGTTGCGGACGGGTTGACGGTTTCCTTTTCCTATGAGGTCGTCGGCGGAGCCGTGGACGGTCTGGTACTCGACTAATTCGCTGGCGGCGGGCGAGAGGTAGACGTTTTCCGATTAGCTTGTTTCTTGCACGCCCTGGCCGAACATGTCGAGGAGGAGCACTACCATGATGTCTGCGTACTCGTTGCCGGCGATGATCAATTGATGGCCTTGGATACCGAAAGCGAGGATGTTCCTGTTCATGGTGTCCGGTTGGATAAACTGGATGCGCACATCGTGCTCTTGTGACCACTCGCGGGCCCAGACGTCGAAGATGCCGTCAAAGACATGGTGTTTGTAAACCAATGTCACCGTGTCGATCTTGGTGTCCTCCCCCCAGCATTTACGGGCTCGTGATAAGGAGTAAGTAACAATGCGACCGAAAATGGCCTTGTCGAATTGACAGATACGAGAGACCGCCAGCGCGTCCAAGGAGTAGTCGTTCGACCCGGTATAGAAACTCTGGGCTTGATCGCGGATGAGAAGCATCTCCGCCGATTGCTTGTGGAAATGTTCAACCTTGACAGCTTCCAGATGTTGTCTAACCAAGTACAATGACTGCGCGGTGAAAGCGGTTCGAAAAATGACATTGATGCCCTAAGCAGCCTGCTTTCTACAGAAGTCTTCGTAATGCGCTGCGTCAAGGGCTGTCTCATCGCGGATAGATTGAAGGTCATGTCTGGCAGAAAACAGGGAATGATAGGAATGATAGATTCGCGACGACCGGTGGACTTCTACCTGAACGCTGAAATGACGGGCAAGCTGGTGGAGTGCTTCAACGAACACATCGGCTAGTTCTGGACCTGTACCTCGGCCAACAGCAACGCCTACCTTCAGGATGTTGGTCTTTGGTATCATTGTTGTTTGTAGCAAGATTTTTGGTTTAGATAGCTTTGCATGGATATTGTATACGAAGCCAGGGTAATCTCAGAGTCTCAGAGGGACTCCCAATGTGAGAGGCGGTACACAGTTCCTCTATGTTCTTTGTCCTCCTTTATCGCCAAGGTAACTTTGTCCTCCTTTATCGCCAAGGTAACTTTGTCCTCTTTTATCGCCAAGGTAACTTGAGGGTGAGAACCATTCCCCATTCAGGGGAGAGGTGCTCACCGCATACCAAAGCCAGTAGTCAAACTCAGAATCACATATACATTGGCCAAAGTCAAAGAGGAAGTTCTTCACATGTAATGAGTGCTTGGTATCAATACTGTAACAAAAATTGCTTACTAGTCGAATCTCATTATGCAACGATTGCATAGCTAGTGAGATGACTGCATTAGCGATGCAAGTAATTCTCGTTGGTTCCTCTACCCTCCACTTCGTCACATTTGTCGGAAACCCGACAGATCAACCTCTTGTTTCAGGTCTCCGGACGCCTGAAAGACCATATTTTCACCGCGGCCCGATCATGGCACTGAGCAATGCGAGTCCTGACTTCAATCTAGCCGATGGGCGTGAATATATGCTAGGCAGGAGCTATGCCGCCGCCTTGCGCCTGTTCGAACTTCCAATATTATCTCTGGAAAGAATCACTCCATTTCAACCTCCATCCTTCCATATCCGTTCCGAAAGAGGCCCGTATTGCCGATGTCGCAACAGTGACGCCGATCTGGCTCATAGACGTCGCACATAAGTATCCGAACGCAAAGCTGGATGGCTTCGATATCAATATATCCCAAGCGCCACCCAAACACTGGCTCCCTCCCGATATCATTTTGGAGACATGGAACATGTTCGACAAAGTACCGGAGCATATGATCGGCATTCATGATGTCGTCCACGTCCGACTACTTGTGCTTGTCGTACAGAAGAGCGCCCAAGAGACATTCTTCGTCACCTCCTTCAAATGCTTAAACCTGGGGGCTGTATCCAATGGGATGAGCTCGACTTTCCTGGTACGCATGTCAGGAATAGTGAAAGCTCCTCAACCACTCCAGCCTTACACGAATTGAGATAAATGGTGTATTCGCGGGGTAGAAATGATTGAACATTACGATTGCCCGAACTTTTCGCCGAAGAGGGCCTGTTGGAGGCTATGGCTTATCGATTTCAAATTACACCAGAAATGGCAAGGGCAAATTGTGAGCAGCATTTACTAACCATGGAGGAGTTTGCATCGAGTCCTGCACAAAAAAATCACAAAGAAGAGGCGACCAAGATTTTCCTTGTCCAAGATGTGGGCCAGGAGGTCTTGGATGGAGCTGCGTTGTCTATGCCAAAGGTGGTCACTATCGGAAGAAAAGCAAGCGGGGATGTCAGGCGTGAGTAGTCCAATAGCGGATCATGCCATCTATCCCTGTAAATAATTGTACCTTGTCGGTATCAGAGTAGCGTGTCAGTGGTACAAACCTAGCATCGGTCCCCGCTTGAAGCCGAAGATACGAAAAGTATATGAGACCTGGGCTGGAGTTGCAGACAATGAGCTCATTCCCCATCTACATCGAATAGTGAGTACCTCAAAGACATTTCCTCTCCTGGAATCTCCAACTAAGCCTGCCAGCGAGACAAAGCGTGGCTACACGGAGGCTACCCTTGCATCGGAGAATGGATCTTCCTATTGCCGAGCATTTCAAAGTTCCCTGAATACCCCGAAGTCCTCGCGCGAGCACAAGCTGGAGATACTGTCCTGGACCTGGGCTGCGGTTCTGGGCAGGACTTGCGGCTCTTGGCTGCGGATGGAGTGTCCCCAAACAACATGTATGCAAGCGACATTAGCAGCGAGCTGTGGGATCTGGGCTTTGAATTATTCAAGGATCATCACAAGATGGCGGCGAAATTCATTCAGGCGAACGTTCTTACAACCGACCACAGTCTAGAACACTTAATTGGAATGGTCGATATTATTATCGCCAACCAGTTCATCCACTTGTTCGACTGGGAAGGGCAGATATCGGTTTTAAAATCCATTGTTCAGCTTTCGAAACCTGGAAGCATTCTCGTCGGTTATCAGCGTGCGCAAGTGCCTCCGAGGGAGATCGAGAGACCGTGGGGGAAGACGTTTTTCTATGACGACGAGACTTACCAGAAGCTTTGCCACATAGTGGAATTGAAAAACAGAGAGCAAATGGGATCTGGACGTCAGGCTTGTTGATTTAAGCGAGTGGGGTATGGAGGAAGAGGATCTCGACTGGATGCCGGAAGGTCGCAGAGGAATCAACTTTGGGGTGAAAAGACAAAGTTAAATGAGGTGAGGGGTGACTCGGCCAGCGAAGCGAAACTCTGTATAGACTGTTCAGCAATGTGCAAGACAGATAGAAGCATATTCACATTCACCTATTTCATCCCTTATATGGAAACACACAAGTGACTCCTTTGATGGTTCATGTCTGATAGTCCAGCTGGAGTAGCAGTCAACCAATACTCTCAACGTCTCACTTTTGAAACATCCTTTTCCAAGATCTCGTACTTGTGGGGCGATGCATGGACAAGAAAATGCCTGTAGGTCGTCGGCGTCTCACTCATACACCCCTTGCGTCAATACTCTTCAGAGCTCATGAATTCAAGAGATGGTGTACACGAAGGCTGGTGGGTGCATGCGCATTCAAAGAGGTAATTTCTGGTACCAACACCAGCTGGTGAGTACTATTGGTAGCATCGCACTGTTAGCAGTCCTTACGAATCTGTCTCCTTACTGTAGTCTGACTGTGGTGACTTTGAGGTGGCTTTGCTCAGCGATTGCATGCTGGCTTACCTTTTGAACTCTACGGCGAAGAGTTGGTCGATGGAAGCACATACTTTGCACTTGACTACGGTGCTCAATCCATGTTAAAATTCATGTACGATAGAGCTAGCGATGCTGTCAGCACAATCTTTCATTGTCGTTACCTATATCTCTGTTTACAGAGTCACGTGGGTTACCCATGCGAGTCCAGAATAAAGCGGCCACAGTAATCCCTGTTCCGCCATTCAATATCCCCTCGCCGCTTTAATCACCTAAAAAATCTCGCCCAAAGCTTCAATATCCTTCCCTCTACGACGACAGACAGCTACTAGATAACATTGCTATATCGTATCCACCTGCTCCCCCACAATCGCACACACTTTCATATCCCTCGACATCTCATCCAAGCCTTCCATAGCACCCCCTCAAACCACCACCCTCTACCCTAACCAACCATGGTCCAACTCGAAGAAGTCGAGGACGCCGAGCTCGACCAAGCGCAACCCGGTCCCGTCGGCGACGACTACGACTCCGACGACTTTGTCGACACAGGTACGCATCAATCCTCCGCACAANACCCCGCTAACCTCTCCCTCCCCCCCACAGACTCCGAGCTCTCAGACGACGAGATCATCTCCTCGGACCCTCCCTCCGAATCCCTCACAGACCGGTACTTCTTCTCCCCTCCCCCCCCTTTCGTCCCCTTTCAACCCCACCCATCTAACGCCCCTCCCCTTCCCATAGCCTCCTCGCCCTCCGCGACATCGTCCCCCCCCGCTACCGACGCGCCCTAACCTCCACCCTCACCTCCACCCTCTCGGCGTCAAAGACGGGCGCCTGGTGGGGCGGCAAGAGCCTCTGGGTCCTGACGACGGGCGCCATGATGCTGACGGTGCCGTTCGCCGTGTGCATGGTGGAGGAGCAGCAGATTATGGAGCAGGAGCGGGAGATCAAGGCGCAGGAGGGGGCGAGGGAGGCGCTGGTGCCGGGGATGGGGACCGGGGCGAGCGGGGGCGGGTTGTAATGGAGCGTGATGATGGATTTGAGAGGGAGGGTGTGTTCATAGGGCGGTGTTTGCAGGTGGACGAGGGGAAAGGAAGAGGGTGTAAGATATCTCTGCTCTGATTGGTACTGCATATAGCGTGAATACGAATTACTGTACATTGCGAGTGGATCCGAGAGCTTTCCTAATGTGGAATCATTTCGATCTCATTTATAATATCTACACGGTTCTAACTGAGAGACAGCCATTGCTGAGGATGTTAGGCTCAATGCAGGCCATATACATTGTGCCCGCTGTAAACTCCATGTGGGGAATCATTATAATAAGCAAAAAAAAAGTGTTCTGTATCCAACCAAAGCCGCATCAGGGTTGACGGCTGCCTATACAGAGTGCAGCTTGAGTCACAATCTCTCCAGCTGCGGCATTCTGCGACCATGTCAACTTTCCCGCGGTAGCTAGCGTAAGGTTCCTATCGCATAAAATAATACAACTAGGACGAGAGTCTGGCTATTAATATCAGTGTCCGTTCGACCATCTCTCAGGCTATTAGATATTAGTAACAAATCTCGAGTGTGCATTGTCTCTAGGGACAAACTTGCCTTTGCGTCTCTCGCAGCCGCAAGATTCTCTTTGAATTGCTTGTAAAGCATTTTCATCACACCTGTATTCTCCATGCCATCAACAATCTTGTTAGTAGCTTTTTGCCTTTTCTTCTGACGCAGACTATCTCGTTCGACGATTTTTGCAGGAGAGAGGTAGCCTTCAGCTGCCAGCCATGCAAGGACACTCTGGTTAAGCGCGTAACGCCAGTGGCGGAGAGCGTGAGCCATTTCTGCATTCGCGCAGCAGAATCTAGACCACGTCAGTCATGATGGGATATCGGAATTGACACGAAAAGCCGAACCTGCCAACGAAGAATGTCTCTCCTTCTTGGGTATTGCTGCTTTCGTCATCTGAATCCTCCAAATCGTCGTCTTCGTCGTCCTGTTCGATTGTCTCGAGTGTATCACGGTTGTAAGACTTGCCAGAAAATGTGAGTTTGTGCTTTGGGGGGTGGTTACTTCTCCGGCAAGCATCACATTTGTGCTCCAACATTGTCGGCACATCAACTCTGTACACGTCGGGCAATGCTTGGAGCGCTTTTATGAAGTCTTCGCCCCAGACAGAAGACGAGAACTTAGATCCAGCGAATCCTTCAACTTCTTTATCAAGCTTCCGATGGGCAAGCTGGTACATCTCGTCATATCGGTCAAATGCTGGATTTAGTTTGTTGTGGACCATCCATTCAACTTCTGTTTTGAAGTGCTCGAAAGGCTTCTTGTTAGCGTGGTACGTGAATTCGAGAGGAACGCCCGCAACTCCAAGATCAATTCCCACTTTGTCATCTTCGTCGTCCAAAAAATCTTCCTCGTACTCATCCAGATCCCCCCTACGCATTGCACGATGTATGGGCTCCGACCCTGATAATTCGACCTCGTTATTCTCGTCGTGGCCATCGTCGTCCTGCTCACCCGGGTCATCTCCCTCTTCGGATTCTTCCCTCTCCTGAGATTCCTCCCTAATACCAGCACGTCGTCGTCTCAATCCTTCCAGGGTCTGCTGCCTCTTGCGCCGTTCAGAAATGAAAGCTCCATTCCTAGTGCGCGTACTGCGCAGCGGTGTACCGGTCTCCTGTAAGTCCTCCAATTCTTCCTGCAAATCATCCGATGATTCTGCCTCTTCCTCCTGATCAGTTTCCCGGGCGGGAGACTGGATTTGCGCTACAGTATTGCGTCTCCGCACTGGTGTGACCACCACATCCTCGCTCGAACTGTCTTCACTACCATCTGATATCATAACCGGCTTTGCTTTATTCTTTGCCCTCTTCACTTCCAAAGGCCCGGTTTTTGCTCTTGAGTCACCCTTCGTAGCACGGGCTGAAGGTGGTGAGATTGAGAGTTTCTGCCGTAGTCTACTCACAGGAGCCTCGCTGTCAGTCTCACTCGAAACATTGCTTGCCTGCGTGTATCCCTGAACAAGTCTTGATCTCTTTGTCGGCGTCACTGGTTTCTCAGGCGTCTGCGGCTGGGGGCTATCGTCACTGCTCAATATAATGGGAGCCATGCGATTTCTTCTCGTACTTCGAACAGGTATGTCGTCATCGTCGCCATCGTCGTCATCCTCTTCACTGGTGAAGCCGTGATATGATCGCCCATCTTCCCCTGGAGCAAGGTTGGTACCATTGGTGGGACGTAAAGACTTCCGAACTCTGTCTTGCTTGGATAGCTTGCTAGACAATGGGCTTTTCTTCTCTGGGTCTGAAGCTAGGAGGCATATCAATGTCAAGGACTAAGCGAATATATTGTACAAAACGTAAATACCTCGTTCTTTGTCCATGTCAACCTGCGATGATGCAGCCGGCGTCTGTAGTTGTACTGCGCCTTTGCTAGGTGAGGGAACCACCACTCGGAGTTTTTGACTACCAAAAGGCGATCCTCCATTGCTCGAAGGCTGACTGAATGGGGATCCTGTGGGTGTAGAACTTCCAATGCGGCGCTTCTTTGTAGGACTTGTCATACTATCATCATATCGAATAGATGCAGGTCGCCGTTGGGTTTGTTCGGGATACTGTGAAGCTGCCGGTGACGAGGATGGTAGAGGCGTGAATGTCAGTTGGGTCTGGCGCTTTTTGCGAGTAGATTTCCGTATCTGAGACATTGTTGATTGTCCAGGTACGATGGCCGTATTCTTGTTAGGTGAAACATGTAAGTCATGAGTGAGATGCAACGAGCAGAAGGGTTTGAAGATGAGATTGAAGAAGTGAAGTGGAAGTGACGCGATCAAGAGCAACCGCGATTGCCAAGACTAAAGCCCTAGCCGGAAAGCCCTAAGTGAAAGTCTAAAGAATTTGGCAGGGGGGGTGGGGGGCTACGGTGCCATACCTCGGGGAATCGTCGACATCCACTTCTGTTCACATCTATACTCAGAAGTTCACAGAAGGACCGTATGCCGTGTGAGGGGAGTGTTTAGAGTTGACCTGGATTCATATTATCATAATGCGGATAAGAGAGTCCTTTTCTAAGCGAGATCTCTTATATTGAAAGTAAACAAGAGAGTGTGTGAATCACGGATCCGCACTACTAATTCGATGTGACGAAATGAGTTGTGCAACTATTCTTGCGAAGTCTGCTGCTACCAAAGTCCTTCTGAGCAGATAAGGAAAGGAAGCCTCCATCCCAGAAATGTCCATCCTTATTAAACTATTACCCACGAATATGATGCTCCTTTGGGACGCGTAGAGGGCCAAAGACGGCAAGGGGGGCACGCAGCACCCAGGAACCTGCGTACCAGAAGGCAAGTAGTGTGGCGCAGAAGCAGAAAACCTATAAAGCGACCATGCCCATTGTCCGTGCTATCCATTCAACCTATCGCTCATCTGGCTGTATCTCTTCTAGTGGCTCCATCTCAGCCTCATCCGCTTCCCTGGGAGGTACAAATGTGTTCTGGTGATCGTGCCCCCAGAGATACTGAAGATACTCGTCGAAAATTGCCAGCGTGTACTCGATGGTCAGCCAAATCTTTAGAAACACGAAGCTCGCTCGCAACTCAATTCAGTTGTCCTTAGGTTAATCTTAGGACACGCCGATTTACCTAAGGAAGAAATGACGGGGGAACAGAAAAGACATAGCGGCATCCAGTGTGTCAGCTGGAAAAGGTGTATAATCACTCTTTATTCTAAGGATTATAAGTGAAAGCCAAGCACCATGCATTGTTAATCATATAAGAGACATGTACACCCACTGTGGAAGCTACGAAGGATATATTGATCCCTGGAGCATCTTAGTCAGCAAGAGATATAGAAGCCATCTACGGGGTACAGTCCGCTTAGAGTGGTTTAGTATTTGTAATAGGTTCGATTCCACTTGGCACTGGTAACATGGTGTTGCGGTGCTTCTCTTTTCAGTCACCATATTCATCATAGCTTCTGTCAAGATGTCGTGAGCGCGAAAGCCATCGTCTTGATTTCTAAGTGCCGGAGCTCTTTTTTTCGAACACAGTGAAAGGCATAAAGACCCTTACCGAGAAGTTTGAGTGGCTGCAGTCCAGGGCAATGATAGAGATGTGGGGAATATAGAGTAAAGATGAATGAAGCTGGAAGAAGATCAAGTGTGAGACGCGGCGTGAGAGAGATGGGGGGGGATGGTAGAAAGCAAGACCAGAAGTGGGTAGGAAGTGTGCCGATTCGTTCAGACAGATAATTTGCCATCTAGGCATCAAGGGACCCTCAACTCTTCGCTCCCTAGGTCGAATATTGTACATCTATACATTGCACTTCCCCAGATTCTCCCATTAGCCAGCTGCTGACCTTTGTTTCCTTTACTAGCCAACAAGAGCAGCGCGCCAGCTTCGATCTCAATAAAACTGCCATGACGAGTCCGTCTTGTCTCGACCACCGATTATACCATTCTTCTAAGCCAGAAGAATAGCCAAGAACAATCCAAACCTAGCACTCGGTCTGCTGTGGGTCACTCGTATTCAATCGCTATAGCAGAAGCAGGAGGCCTTTCCGCAAATCTGTCAAGCGAGGGTGAGAGCAATTATCAGGGTGGTGATTACATGTTGGTGTTTAGAGTAGAGGAGTGACTGTGTGCCAACGAGACGACTGTGGCGGGAAGATGGGGAGAGCATTGTTAAGTAGTAGTGGATGGAGGATGTTGAGAAGTGGTCGGCGGGGGGACCGGAGTGGGTTTACATATTGCTCTAGTGAGAGCTCATTTAGCAATCTCATTTCCAGCCGATGATGGTTTACGGTTTGTAAGCTTAACTCATCAAATCAAGTATATGTTGCAAAGAAAGCCCCATCTCGCCTCGACGTTGGCCTTCACGCAGGGGCCATCAGACCAGCTGCGTCCATACACAAGAGCCTTTTCTTATCGTTTCAAAAAATATTACAAGATGCGCCTGTCGTCCGAGGCTGAAGAGGCGAGACTCTGAAGAAACAAGGGACTGCTTCATGTAAAGTAGTTGTTCATTTCCTCGGCGGACTGATTGGCCATTCACTACCGCGGTTTGTGCACCACCACACTTGGGGATACTTTGCTCAATGCTCGCTTATCTCTTGAGCTGCTAGCCAAATGGCTGACAATAACAGATTCCTTAGGATTAATCAGGACCGAGGCTCGAGGGACTTTGTAGACTATGTGCGCGTGAGCTGGAATCTTAGCAGTAATCAACGTTTCTATGAGTAAGAACCTTTTAAGACATTAAGACTGCGTAGCCAATATGTAGAAGGTAAAAAATTTTGCGTAATCTCTTCGGCGCGCTTCCGGAGCTGCTTGCTTTGGGATATGTCGTTTTTCATCCCTAAATAGCACTAGCCGCAATCATATTGGAGGTTGGCTTTGACGATCGGAATTTCCTTCCATTCATGAAAGCTGTCTATCCAGCGGCGGCAACGAGCACTCCCAATCAAGATCGACAATAGCCTATACATACCGGCATCTTATGAACTCAGCACTGCCTGCGCAAATCTTCACCTAATTTGACTTCATCTTCAAGAAGGTCCTGTTCTCAGCTAGGCCTCCCTTGTGCGCAAACGGAAACCAAAACAACGACAATAGCGCCACTACAGCGAAGAACGGTACTGACGCATTCTGCCAGTCTGACGGCCACTTCTTCAACCACAGCCCCCAGAACACTATTGGTCCTGTTAGTATCAGCAGATGATATAAAGTCACCTTGTAGAAAGATACTGCGAATATGGCGTTTAAGCCCCATGCTTCCTCCTCCTCTTCGTCCCGATCAATATCCCATTTTCTATGACGCTTCGGAAGGCGGTCTATAATTCGATACTTGCCACAGTGATTGCGGCCTTTGCATTGGTGGAAGAGATCAAATAAATCAAGTTGGGACTTGATACAAGCTTTTTGGCAGCCGTAGAAATTTATATTAAATACGGCACTCAGAATAGAAGGATCACGACAGGAATTATACTCGTAGTCTTGATTGTTGGGGGATGGCAGCTCCTGAGGACCTGGCACAATCTCGTTCGGGTTCGCTTTATAGAACTGCTCTGCTTTAGCCTTTCCCTTATTATCGTAGACTGCTATTCAAGTATACCATTATGAACTCACAAGTATGGAACACCCAAACCGAGAAAAGTCGGCGAAGAAAGCCACGTAACTTTTTATACTGTAAGGCCATTTCATCAAAGAAGCTATCATCGTTGTTGTACATGCCGACATCGATCTGCGCAAGGCGAAGATATGCACTTTGCAGACGTTTTGACCCATGTACCCCAAAGATAACGAAGCCAGTCAGATTACTTGGCGGTACAATATCAATTGCGGTGCCTGAATCGGTACCTTTACCGGAACCTGACTCCTCGTTCGGCTGATCAGATGTGCCACTCTCCGATGTAGCTGGAGACGAATTGGACCTAGAGCTCCGGCTTGCGCTTGTGCTTGTGCTTGAATCACGTTCTGATAGGGGTATCCCTTTCTCTACCGCTGTAGTCGCAGACTTTGTTGCGGCTTTGTTCTACTCCAAAGCTGCTAATGGATAAACCAGACCAGCTTTGGGGACCACTGTCCAGTGTTCATGCCTCGAATCCTTTCGAATTTCAGCATACCTGACTCTGAGGCAACGTGGAACTTGACTCACGCAATACCACCGTACCCTGCTCTCGTCTTGTACGAGCGGTCGGAAACTTTGACGGAGAGGCCACCAGTCCCATGATTCTCCAGTCAAACGCTGCACCCATAATTTTACCGAATTGGTGACGCTGTACTCCTCGCCATTCGATACTTGAAATCGAAGTCGACTCAGATCTCGAGGAAGAATCTTGATTGGCTCTTGAGTGCCCCATTTTACTTCCTGTATCGGAGTGGTAGGCATGCTGAGACTCTTATTTGGACTATTAGAGAGAGTAGCCTTTTTACTTAGCTCTGTCTGGCTTTCTTTGGACATATTGAGCACCCAAACATTTGGAGTCTCCTTTAGTTCTTCGTCCTCCGTTAAAGGGAAGGCAATTGCTGAGCCTTGATGGGCCTCCTGCTCCGGTGAAACATCATATCCCCATTCTTGTGCATTCTGATGTTTTGCTTTAGCTCGGCGATTCTGAAACCAATTCTGCGATTAAGGTTAATACGAAAAAATTATATAATTAGAGCGGTTACTTGCGTTGACTTTGCGAAGGTCGACGCCTATTTCTTTGGCTAGCGTCTTCTTGTCCTCTGTGTTCGGGTTGTACCTCTCGGCGTATGCGGCTTTCAGTGTGGCTAATTGCTCTTGCGTAAGACGATCAATCCACTGATCAATCTCCTCACGCAATTCCTGGCTTTGAAGCTGCTCCTGGTTGCTGGTCGGCTCTGCAGGATACTGCGCCAAGATTCTGATGATCGCCTGCAGTGCAACCCCATTGTCGCCAAAAGCATGACGGTAATAACCAATTATGGCGTATTCGTCATTGGTGAACCAATCTGTTGATGGTTGTGCTTGTAATCGCCGCATTAATTCATCAAGCTTCCGCTCAAGAAACGCGACCACGGTCGGGTCAACGTCGCCATGATTGTTTTGCCCGGCGATCTCGAGTGCTTTCGGTAACGTGAGTTGACTCACGGTATCAGCCATTGGGGAATCGCGATAGACGAAGTACAATTCGTAAGAGATATAGAGCCAGGAAAAGCTTGAGTATACGACACTCAATGTTTCCCCAGGACTGGTTTTCTGCGAACAAGTCCTAGGTAAACACGTGAACCGAGAACAATGAGTCGCAGCTTAATATAATGAAAAGTTCCCAAAACCTTGTTGACAAGTAAGAGAGTCTTGTCCAAGAAGATGGAAATCCTACCCCGCATACCATGAGGCTGCAGCCTCACACCTTCGAGGCGCAGTCGTTCCTGCTCACATGTCACATGACAAGTACCAATCAGAAGCCTCTCTTATTCATAGGTAAACGTGAAGACTTCTGATTCATCAAAGAGCTACTTCTCTCTGAGGACAGGTCTGCTGGTAGGCCGACGATACAAGTCCTATCCTGCCCGATGCACACATAAAAAACCCTCATCATTTACACCCAGATGCCAAAGAGCTAATCTTTAGCAGCTTACTCAAAATCCAGCGCAGCGAGAGACCACAGCACCAAACACATACAGAGGTTCTCCCTCAAAAGAATAGAGTGAAGCTCCTCGTCACCCACCACACACTTCATACACAGCACAAGCTCCACAAGCCCCTGACCCAAGAGAAACACCCTTCGAGCACCTGAATATATCAGACATCAACATATCAAACCATCCCCCACACAACAAACTTCAACACCAACTCTCAAATCGCCAGTCTACCCGACATCCAGCGCAACGAAGAGTAAAGGAGCTACTCCGCATCCGACTAGAAACCCTCGCGCGAAAAAGGACTCTGTTCACGAGTACCTTACTCTATAAACAGTCGGCTCCACCGCGCGGACTAGGCAGAACCTGGAAGTGAGGCGGGGGTGCATATAGGTATATAAATGTTGACATCTGGGAACTTAGCTCTAAGGTCTCTCGTTGCGCGAGTATGGGCGGCTTGTTCGGGTTGGAATTGTTACTTCGTGGCGCTGCTTTTGGACTTTTGGCCCTGACCGGGGATGGGGTGCTTCGATCTCGACGGGAGGACTGAATTTATCGTATTGAGCGCTGTGATGATCACGGGGCGACGGGGAAGCATCGCAGATATCAACATACCAGGGAGAGTATTGAAGGGTACATACTACCGCAGAATAAGACGGTAGGAACCAATTCTCCTGCTATGTATGCCATCCCGTCTCTATGTAGCCACATTCTCCATCTAAAGCGAGAATAGCCCGATATCAACACTATGTCTAAGTGCCCAAACTCCTTGGCTATGCAGATCGAACCTACCACCCTCACCCTCCCTCTCACCGCATGACTTGCTCCACTTCCTTGACCAGCTCCTTCAGATCGGGAAATGCCCCCTTCGCCTCTTTAATGATATCGTTCGCGCCCACAGCCTCACAAAGATCATCTAACTCGCCTCCTGTAGCTGCCATATACTTGAGCAGGCCCACGGCCATGAGCAGTCCTCTCATTCCATCTTTACTCTCCCTTTCGCGTCCTATCGCTTCGAGCAAGCTAGCTAACAACTCTACTTGGCTGCCCTCGGGTAGGAAATCGCCGTTCCCCTGAATGCGCTGTTGATGGTTCGAAGCAGCCATGTTGAATGCTAGGGATGACGCTGCAACTCGTACAGGAGGGTGCTCGTTGTCAAGGAGCGACGATGTGACGAGTTGAAGCAGGGGTGGTGAGTAGGACGGCTCTATGAAGAGCTTGATAGGGAAGAGTTGTGAAGTGAACAGATTACATGCCATATGTAAGGTCACGATTCGAAGTTGATATGGGCAGCTTGTATCCAGGCGATTGACGGCAGCTAGAATCTTGAACACAGATCCCGAGGCGTTTTCAGCATAGTAACCACTCACCCGAGGATCCACGAGGGCTAGGCGGAAGAGATCCACTATTGGGAAAAGGTTTTCGGCCGGTAAAGCTTGAATTGATTTGGATAAGAAAGTGGTAACAGCTGGAAGATCAGGGAGAGGCGCCTCAACAGCACCTGACTGCTGTCGAGTTGTAACGAAATCTCTCAAGGTGCCAACAGCGGGATTGGAGCCAGATGTACCCATTTTTGCGATGAGCTTCTCTATTGGTGGTATTTTGGTATAGGTGACGGGTGTCTTGTGCAGACGCTGCAAGGTGGAAAGTCGGAGAAGAGTATGTGGGTGAGGAGGATGGGCCATCTGGATCAATAGTCGCACATTACCACGGAGCTGAACTTCGTTTGCGCCCGACCACTCGCTCTCTTTCTCTCCTTTGACGAAAGTCATGAATGTAGGTGTGGCGCGGACCTGATACTTTGCCCCGATTTCATAGGCATCCGTGAGGTCAACCTTTATAAGTACAGCTTTGCTGCCAGCTTCCGCCGCGAGCTCGTCGTATGCCGGGTAGACGATCTTGCAAGGTGGGCAGGTGGCGGATGTGAAGAATATGACGGCACAAGAGTCCTTGGCTGATGCTAGCAGCTCGTCCAATTGCTTCAACCTTGTCGGCTTATATACCAGACCAGGAATTTCCTCCTTCTGCGACATGCCCATGCCTGTTTGCTGGCGAGAAGGCAGTCCATTGGGTATTGATTGTGGCTGCACTGCAGTCCGAGGGACGTTGCTTGGTGGTACAGGGGCCTGTGTGATGCCGCGCATGGCATTGTCAAGTTGAGGCTTTAGCATCTGGCCAAAAGGCGTGTTCAGAACTGTTTGTGGAAGTGAGGTGATGTGGTTTGGAATGCCTTTGCCTACTAGGAACATTGCAAAGTCATTTGTGAAGTTGTTGCAATTGTGGAGGAACAGATCGTAAGACTGCTCTAAGTAAGCACTCATTCATGTTTGATACCATAGCCCAATGCCTTACCTCCATAGTGTATATTGCTTTCAGCGACTCGAGATACTCCAGGATCACCTCAAGAGGTAGTTGAGTTGTACCCATGGGAATGACTTCCATAGGCCTTCCATGATGGGTCCCTCCAGGGTATGATGTCTGTACACCTGCGCCGAAAAAATATTCTATTCCACCAAACACCAGAGCTGTGTGATAAACGGCATCGATTTGTATTCCAAGCAACTGGCCAGACATCTGTGGCAATCAGCATACAGGTATGATCATGGGCGATAGTCGAGGAGAACCTGTCTGGCGAGTCCCTGTTACTCAAAGTCAGCCAAATGAATCAAGGGAACCTGCGAGAAAGGTCCCACCTTGGAGATATCATAAACGTACAATTCAACATCCATCTCAGCAGGTGAAGAGAGTAAGTCGAGGCGAGTAGCTCTTGGGAGAGAGAGGAAGTACAATGTAAGGAACTTGGAAGATTTAGACAGTTGTGATGATACAGAGGAGAAGTGGCGTAAAGCTTTAGGAAGGATGGTGGCTCGAAAATGACGCCAGCTTCGTTGCCTGTCACTTTTGAAAGATCGGGTGAGTTGCCCGGATAATGCGCTTAAACAGGGGGCCGACCCCAATGAGCCGCCCCCTATAAGATGCTCTAGAGCTCTCTGCTATAAGGTCGTTATCCGAAAGCACATCTTGGCATGTCAGGGCCAGGGCCAGACCTCCGTAATATCGACTAGACTAATATCGTCATACGTAATTTTTCTGTTAAAGCTAGTGAGTAAGTTTTAATTACGCCTTCGCGACGGGTGGGTCGGGGCGGGTTCCGAGGTCTATCCCCCCTGGCCTCTGGCTCTGCTGGCTCTGGGGTTGGGTTCGAGGCGGGTTTTCTTGGCCGGTCACCAGGTTCCTGGGTTGAAATCGGGCAATCATTTCACATTAGTGCGGGGCTATCAATCCTGAACCAGCCCCTCACAATACCCCCACAATATCTTTCTAACCACTTTTCTAAGCATTTCAACCCCAGGCCACGCTATCAACCGTTGTATTATTAGTCTATTCTAAGTTAGACATTGTACAAATCCAAGGGAATGACAAGATCTCAGTCAGGAACTGCTTAAATATCATATTACAACACTAGTGGGCAGTATTTACATATTATATCCACATCATACCCTGCATCGAGTCAAGTTCGTGGGGGGTAGTGATTAGTACGAGAGTAGCCACTTCAAGGATGATCTGCAGATACCACCCTATCTATTATGTGTGCTATCCGATTCAGGTGCGAGGGTGCTCTTGAGCATCTGGGATTCGTCGTGGTGGAGATGCGTTGCAGGCTTTGATTGTCAAATCGGAAGACGCCGTCAACTTCTCTATGCATGGATTCGGATTGCGTGTCCGTCAGGGATTGCATTTGTTGAACCTGGGAGGCATTTTGTATCGATTACGGGAATATCCTAGGTACCTCCTTGACTGAGGTGGTGCTATCAAGTTGTTAAGGTATGGGAGATTTGGAGAAAGTCAATGTGCTTTGGATATAAGAAGCGTGATTTCTTTAATGCAGAATCCCTACCTAAGTCTTGTGCTGAGGCCGCACTTGCGCAGGTCTCCTGGAATCTCTGCAATTGCCGATTGCCAGCCACAATCAGTATCATGTGCTGAATGGATATGTGGGCCTGTGGGCCTGAGTAGTTCGCCAGCCTCGGATAAAACCTACCAGGGCGATCCCATGCCCCAGACAGCTTCCGTGTCGCCTAGTTCGTGGGACTTCCTACTGCTGCATAGGCTCCACTCACACTCGGATTTTAAATCTGATATGCTGTGCACCGCACCGAGGTGCCAACGAGCAAAAGATGCTAATTTTCTTTTCGAGACGCTTGATATATTACAGTACCCCAAACTCCTTTAACCGATAGTTGAAGGCATAATCTAGTCCTTTCTAATGGCCCTTCAACTTATCACGCTTCATCTTATCACGTACTTGGTTCCAAAGGTCACTTACCACCAAGATCCATCTTGAGTTGTAAAACTTCAGCCCGAGGACTTATTCCAAAGACTCACTTGGAATTCGCGACGATGCACTACCTTATGCGTGATAGTCATTACCTGGTTTTCTATCAGATTTGATCCGTAATAATTTGGCTACAAATGGTACCTTGTGGGTTATGAATAAGATTTGGTCTTCCCTGCCCCGCGTTGCAAACGCTATCTTCAACATAAATGCAGGAGGATCATAAATGCAGTACTCCGAGCAATCCGAGCAGTGAGAAAAAGACCAACTTAGGCACACTATTGTACCAGCGCCCTGGGAGTACCGGTAATATAATAAATCCGACATGCAGTATTGTAGCTTGCTGACATTTGCCCGAATGCTGCTCGTAATGTCGGGAAGCTCAATTTGCTTCTTCTATCTTTTGAGCTTCCTTTGGGGGTTTACTTTGAGAGAGCATTTTGCTTTAGATTTTTCGAAGTAGAAAGGAGTACTCAATCTTTAGATAAAGTAACTTCGGCTTGATTTCAGCCTAGTATGAGGCGCTTTGCTCCTATTATTCATATCTAACATTCCCCAGAGGTCTCTAGAGTTTGAAGTATGCGCTGCAAGCAGTGCTAAAGATTCCAGGATCTTCCGCAACAAAGTCGGTTCCAAGAGCAAGCCCAAGGTCGCTACTGCGGTGTAGATCTCCATGCACCTCTTTCAGGTGCAGGTTCATGTCCGTGGCCGTTGAAGTAGTGAGACTTCCAAAAACGTGCGATTGCAGAGAACAAACCCCCCACTGCGTTTAGTATTTAGGCCTGCTGCTGTATTACGCGTGTATCTCGTTGATAGGCGTAGATCTTCCCTGCAGAAACCGGATCCGACTATTGGTGTAAAACGTGCCAGCAAATTCTAGCATATCGTCTCGGTTTACAAATCCAAATTACACACTGGGCCTACCTATATCGCGAATGCATTTTCTGGCAATCCCTGACAAAAAGCAGATATCTATGGATGACGATCCTCCGCGAGCTGCTTATGTAGTTATCTCATCAAGTATATAAGCGTACGCTGAACCGTTGAGGAGATCTTCGCTTTGCTATCGTGTAAAGTATCTCTTAACCCTGAGCGAGCGAAAGTAATCTGCTGCTTGAATGCATCTCTTCAAGAAGTAAAATGTTTGGCACGTTGCGCCATGACCCTATTAGTAATGACATCGTCTTTGTGAACCATGATACAGAGTCATCCATTAACAAGACAGATGTCTATTACTCTTCCCACCATACTGCGTGCAACAAGTGCCGGGCGGAAAAGGTCAGTCTTCTGCGGGAGTACTGATAGGACGAAATGCATGGCTGATGAGTACTACAGGTCAGATGCTCTGGAGAAAAAGCTGGATGCAGCCGCTGCAAAGCGAGCAAAGTAATATGCGCCTACACCAAAACCCAAAGACAGCGCCGGAGTGGATCAGACATGGCACAATGGACTGAGGGCAGTAGGGGACAAAGCGTAGTTTTCTCGCAGCAGCAGGAACAAGCAAGATCGCTAGACTCCTCGTTTAGTCAAGGAACCCAATCTTCACAGTCCAGTGGGGATCGGAACGAAAAGAATCCAAAGAATACCCGTACTCCTACTTGGTCAAATGCGCAGCCAAACAACGACCATTCCTTGCCATTGACCGCATCGCCTTCCGAGCCCAGCTTGGATGCAGACTCCATCATGTCAGAATTTGTACACGGAATTTTGCCCCAATATGAATCCTCAAGTAAGGAGGATAGTGAAGATAATTTTGATTTCGGGTCAGGATCGTTCAGTGTGATGTCCGAGGACTGCATCCTACCGTTGGATGGTAGCTATCAATTGAACCAACACGACAGAATACACCATGATGTATGCCCAACGATTGAAGAAAGACAGATATATCCCGGAGCTCGAAAATTGACCACATCACGGTCCTCGGCTTCTCAGCCTGCGAATACTATGACGACACCGCTACTCGAAGGCACAGCTACAGAATCCCCTTTCTATCAATGCAGTCCAACCAGTAGTCCATTTACGCCGCATGTTCCATGTGTCCACGAAAATGCATTCTCCCGCAACCATGAGAGCCCGGCACCACCGTCCGTATCCCTACGGAAGCGAAGGAATTCTTTCTCTGGTATGCTGATGGTGGAGAATTGCAAATGCCTTCAAGAAATAGGCACTCTCCTCTCCGACCTGGAATATCATCGATCGCGGGCTGGTACTGCGTCACTAGACTCTATTCTCTCCTATCACAAATCTGCCCTAGCACAATTGAGCGTTTTAGTATCATGCCGAAAATGTCGGGCCCGCTCCGAGACCCTCGTCCTTCTCAGTGTTGTGTGTGAGAAATCGACAACGCTCTGTGAACAAATGCTGTCGCAACGTTTACATGACCCACTATTACATCCAAAAGGCGGACTGTCCGTCGAAATTGAGGAGGCGACGGAGATTGTCGGAAGTGAGGCTTTTAGGACTGCGAACAAGACGTTGCTGGGAGAATACGAGGTCACTTCTGTGAGTGAGTGGCAGCTCTTGATGAAGGCATTATTCAGCTTGCAGTTAAGCAGACTGTGCCGTCTGCTAAATCATATCAAATGTTTGATAGGTCAATTGCCAAATGGTGCACACTTTGAGTCACTTTTGACAACGACTGAGAAGCGGATCCGTGGTATGGCAGCAAGGTTGACAGGCAAAGACTTTTAACTTAGAACAGGATAGCACAATCTACATGTTGTGATAAAGTACACGAGTATACAGTAACGCTTATATGGAGAAAAGTCTCCGGGGAGACCTGAGACATGTGATTGCGTGCTATTCCGCCAAAACCCGCTCCGGGCACACCTGGAAAAAATCCTGTACCACCAAACTTGCATAAAGGAAGCGCTTCGGTATTGTCTATCGCACGAGGATTCGATTTATACCTCTGCAGAGTAGTTGCATCGCTAATCTCAGTCCAATCGGATTGAACGGCCTCGTTGGGAATATTCCGCGGTGTTCGCCCGACATCGCAATGCAAAATAAACAATGAACAACACATCGGAATGTACGTTTTTTTCCGCCAAATTATACACTATGAAGGTCAGGCACACCGTCTGGAGTCAGTGGAACCACCGGTTTTGAGCTAAATTTTAGTAGAAATCAATTTTCAATAGAAACCTATTTCCACTGACCATATCCCGCAGAGTTTTGGGCATTCTTGACATAATTTCCGACAAGAATGACGTTCTAGTAGAATACATACCAACCAGTCACTACTCCAAGCCATGATACAGAAGCGAGGCTCATGGCAAGCAATGAAGGACAGTGAAGCCAAGGAGTTGGGAGATTTTACGGAGCCAAAGTGTTTGATAGGATCGCTATAAAGTTGCGATTTGAGGAGTCTTTCTCAGGGATACAGCGCAATAAAAGGGAATCATGATGTATGGGTGTTCCTCCCGGATCTAGTCCGGAGGTGAAAAAGGGTACAGCAGATAATGGATTCACCTGCAGCGGAGAATCATTTGGAATGTTTTCTGTTTGGTGGAGAGACCTATCGTCGCCTACCAACGTTGGCGAAAACCTGATTTCCATCGTGGATGATGGTGGCATTCCTAAAGGAGAATAGCGGGTACGTTTAGGGTCGCTTCCGTTTCGGGCGAGGTAACGCAATTATCATTGCCAGTCATAGATGTGGATGATTCTTCCCAAATTATCAATGTTGGGGACGCTACACCCAATCCGATGTGACCGGGTTCTCCGCCCAATAGCACATCACCGTGTACGAACCTAAGATCTACCGAGTTTCTCGGGGTGACGACTGGGGAATTACCAGAAAGAGAATTGCTAAATCTTCTCTAGACCGAGGATGGGTAGTCACTAGTTGGGCAGAACTTGAGCTAGTGTGCTTACTAATTTGTATCGGATCAGGGAACCGATTGTCTATGATGCAGTTAGTGTAAGAGAGCTAATTTTGGGATCCAAACTTACCTATTCAATGAACACAGTAAACTTTCAAAGTTCTTCTACCTACAACACCTTCTATTATTCTGCCAGATTTAGCCCATCTCCTGCGCCATTCGATTAGAAACATATCGTAGTATTGTATCTTCACCTTCTTGAAGCTTCGTGACCGATCGATGTTCGTGTTTGGGAGGTTCGACTCACCTTAAGCTACTGCAACCAGACAGAGGCTCGGGCGCAAAAACCATCTCTGAACTTTCCCCCTTCAGCTTCGTGCAATATGGACATGTGCGATAGTGCAACGAACTCAATGCTGGATATGCATTCGTCAGACTGTTCTCCCAACACGTCGAACTCATCTGCGTCGTCGCCAGCAGACTCAGAATTAGATACTACCCAGGAAACAGGCACATCTCCACAACATAGGGCGAAGATAGAATCCGTCTACGTGCCGGACTTGTTCTCATCTATCATGGCTGTCAAGCCAATCGTAAATCCAAATTACCATGAAGTCAAGCCTAAGGCTGACTCGTGGATCAAACGGTATGCATATATAGACTGCCTTTCCAGATGGACGCAAAGATCCCGAAGTGAGGTAAATGATGACTATATCTAGGCTTCTCCGTGAGAGTGACAACTGGGCTGCCAGAAACTCCAAGGTAGACCTAGCTTACCTGGCCTCCATGTGGGCACCATCCTGCGATGAGGATGCACTGCGAATGATGGTAGACTGGGCCCATTGGGTAAGTTCAATGTATCAACCATCGAATGAGTCAATGGAAATCGCTAAGTTAGATTCAATAGGTGTTTCTTTTCGACGATCGTATGTGAACTAGCTAGGATGATGAGAGCAGTAAGACCATTGGCATGCTGACTATGCTCATTTTATGTAGAATTTGACGAGGGTCACCTTAGCAGAGACCCTACTGCAGCACAGGAAGAGATTGAGAGGACTCTGGCTATCATGGAAGATACGCAGCCGCCCGTTCTGGCAGAGGGTAATGCCATCAGATACGTGTTCCAGACTACGTGGGACCGCCTGAAGAAGGTACGATGCTTCGCTCGTATTTGGACCCCACCATGGACCACATGCTGACATGAACACAACAGCGGTCATCTCAAGGTATGTCCGAGCTGAAAAGGCATGAGATGATGCGACCTGAAGCTCAACCTCGTCTCCAAATTGAGTAGCTGACCTAGGGGCAGACCTGCAACAACGATGGAAGGACAGCCATCGAAACTACTTCGACGGGCTACTGGAGCAGGTCAAAGTTATGCATGACCAACGATCTTTAACACGTGACGTGCAGGAGTACATGGAAACGCGGAGGAGAACTATTGGTGCACACCCAGCAATTGCCCTCGTCGAGTATGTTATTGTCCCGTTTTGTTGATTCTACTCGCAAGCCTTGGATGACGGAAAATGAAATGAGTTCATTTGGTGGCCCAGATATGCCGAGAGCATCTATCTTTCGCAAGAAATCGTCGACCATCCCTCGCTTCAGGAGTGCATGTGTATCTCGGCGGATCTTATTGTCTTGTAATTAAAATTCCAACATCTGCAATTGGGCCCAAAGAAAGATCTGACGGAGTTACAGGGTCAATGACATCCTGTCGTACAAAAAAGATTTGGTAGGCCAACAATGCGGAAGGCTGTATGCTTCCTACATGCTAAGGCGTTCTCTAGGAGTTAGGCGTCGACCATAATCTAATCACACTTCTCATGGAACAGGGCCTTTCTATGCAACTAGCAGTCAATCGCATTGGTACTATGATTGATGATTGCTACAAGCGTTGGTACCATGCGCTGGCCAATATGCCTGTCTTGGGAGAAGAGGTCGACCGCCAGGTGCTCAAATTTGTCGATGCTTGTCGTAATGGTGCTTTAGCAAATCTCTACTGGAGGTGAGCTAATTGTACAAGGGTCTACAGTCTTTACAAATGAGAGCATTGAAGTACTGACGACAGTGTTTATAGTTTCAAGACGGCCCGCTATATGGGGCCCGAAGGGGATCAAGTTCATGAGACACGAAGGCTGAGTGTAGACAGAAGCCTCGTTCCCGAGCATCCTGAAACGAATCATATTGAGCGAATCTCAGTCGATACTTCAAATGTTTCTGGCGCTGGACAAGAAGGACTGTGACACTTGACAATGATATGATATAGGACACAATGATTTTGTAACGAACAACGAAGAGAACCTGCAGAAAGGATTGAGAGCGTTGACTGAAACCCTTCGTGCACTCGAAAGTGGATCATCGGGCATTAATGCTCCGCAATCGATGCCTCTCTGCAATTCAGAACCCACTTTCCCTCAAGTCTCATCGACACGGCACGGTAGTCACTTGTTGCACAAGCCTGTTCAATGTTCGCCAAATATTTCTGCATCTTCTTGTCTGCCGTGACTCTTTCTCATCTCTTACTTACGCTTCCGAAGATGCCCGGATGAACACTGGACCTATGAAGACCTTGGGATCCATCTAGGCGCTCGATTTGGGTCGTCAAGAAAACGGATATTGCCGGATTGACAAGCGAGCCAACCATTGTAATATCCGTCGAGGTCGACATTATCTAAATGGACTGGTTAGTAGCGATGGTCTGCTGAGGCGACATCGAAAAAACCGTGAGTGAAATTGTGGCGTAGAACTTGCTATTAAGATGTCCTGCAAGAGATCGAAGAGTCAAAAATGCGACAAGTGGTTCGTCCCAAATTGTAGCTTAAGACTAGTGGTGGTATCAATTGAAAGATGGAATATACTAGGCACGGCTACCGAGCTAGCTGAGTAGGATCTCAGATGCCATGAGACAGCAGAGGCCAGACAGTGCAGATCGGACTAGTCCCCGAATAGGATCCGACTAACCCTATTCGGAATGCTGAATACCTACCTAAGTCGGGTAACGGCCCTTTCGGTTCGAAACATTCGTTTGAAAAAGGAATCCACTGCCTTCATTGTCAAGCTGATCTGTCTGCCATGTACCCTTACACCTTTGACTGCTATATTACCCATCTCATCACACTTATAGAACATATTCCTGATCAGGTCTTTTGATTCAATCACCGCTTCCTAACATTAGAATTCTTCGTGGACTACTGCAAATATGTCGTCGCACCTTGCAAATACTACTAACAATGCTACCGTACTCTCTGACCAGGCTGAAGTACCACCTCAATCGAAATGGAAGTTATTCTATGTGCTCACTATGTGCATTGTAAGTATCTCTCGGGCCCTTAGGTGGACTCGTTACCCACTAAGTTGTCTACGCAAAGCTTTTGAGTCAATGGATCGCCACATCAATTTACAATATTTACCTCCATCCTCTGGCCAAGTTTCCGGGCCCCTTCCTTGGTCGTGCCTCCCTCGTAAGTCGCACACAGCAGCTATCTGAAGGCGAATGGTCTCTAATCTCCGCAGCTATGGCGGTTCATACACACCTCGACCGGTAAAGTTCACATTTCCATTGCGGAATTGCACCAAAAATACGGTAGCTCCTGCTGCGATTGTCCGATTGATTCTTTTGGCTGAAGCTCTCGACTAGGGTCTATAGTTCGCATATCACCGAACGAACTTTCCTTTGGTTCCGTCGAGTCCTGGAAAGCAATATACGGGCATGGGATTCCTGATAAGCCGATACCGGTCAAAGCGGCATTCTATGACGTTTTTGGCGCTGGATTCGGTCGACGGTGCATCGGTAGCGAGCGCGACCCACATAAGCACAGCGAGATGCGCAGAATGCTCTCCCCTGCCTTTTCCCAGCGATCTCTCCTTGAACAAGAGTCAATCATCGGTGGAGTCATCGACCAATTTGTACGGATCATTGGCGAGAAGGCACCTCCTGGGTCCAACGGCATCAATTTGACCAAATGGTATGAGATGAGTTCTTTTGACATACTTGGCGAAATGGCATTTGGAGAGTCCTTCCATAGCTTGGAGACTGGTAAGTCCTCTTTGATCTTGCCTCACACTCCTCAGCACAACTTCGCAGTAGACGATGCAGCTCTATGTTTCTTTTCGTATTACTCATATTCTCTCCCAGGAAAGCCGCATTTCTGGGCAGATATAATCCTGGAGCATCTCTACCTTATTACTATCATTGATAATCTAAGACGAATTGCATTAATTGCAACACTCTCCAGGTACTTGATACCTTCATCGGTCCTTGTACAAAACAAACATTCCCGCTACAGCCGGAATCAGGTGGAGAAGTAAGAAATCCATGCCAATGGATGAGCACCATCTAAACCTGTGGCAGGCGCCTGGCTTCCAAGCAGTCCCGGAAAGATTTCGTGAGTCTATTAGCACACAAGGTTCGGAACGGAGAAGTGGAAAAGGAAGAGAGGACGGCGCATGTCTCTACCTTCACGTATGTCTGCTGTTCTTTTTGGAGTTGCCTGCATACATGATAAAATCCTGACCGTCGTAACAACCCACTGCTTTGAGGTATGGCTGGTTGATTCACGGACATGACCAGGATTGCTGGAGGAGAGACAGTCTCTACCTTTTTAGCAGGTACAACCTGCTTCCTCCTTCAGCATCCCCACAAGCTGAACCTCCTTGTCTCGGAAATCCGAGGCGCTTTCAAGTCTTATGATGATATCAATGCGCAGCGGGCACAGCAGCTGCAGTACCTGCACGCGGTCATCAATGAAGGGTTTCGGATTTTCCCTCCAGTCTCTTCTGGTTTGCCCCGGGTTTCGTCTGGCTTTGAGCTACACGGCAGACACATTCCGGTGGGAGTAAGATACTTAATATTGCACACGTGAAGACCAATTGCGTCCTAGTTTAGGCGATCGTGATCGATTGGGCATCGGATCAAGGTCAGCAATAATGTTGTATCCCCTGTCTTCAAGAAGACCATAATATAGCGAAGGCCATCTTTTGAGCAAACCACATTTAGCCATCCAATCTCTGATTTCATGTGCAGAGAAGTGCCCAACAGCAGGAGCGAAGGGACCACACGCGCAGAGAGTATCATTAGCTAAAGAGATCATGCTTCGCCTCTGACCGGGTGTAGACGAAATGGAGAAGCAAGGTACACACCAGCATGCGTGCAGCGTGAGGAGATGATGTTTGGTTCTTTTCAGCTGTGGCAGTATTACCTCATCCCGTCACTCGCTCGAATCAGTGGTGTCAATCTCGAATATCTCGGTCATGAACGTCTTGGCCCTCGGCAAAATTGCGTTTGTGCTTCTTAGAGTACATATCCGGGCTTTTTACCAAAACATGAAGGCTTCCGGCTCCAACTTCCTTGCGCGAATCGAGGTCCAATTGGACAAAACTCCATACAGATATCATCAGTTAAAGGGAATGGTCCGCTTCGGGACTGTACGCTTTTTGGAGCTGATGGATGAAAGGGGCTGTGCTCCATTAGGACTAGCCCGCAATCGGAGTATCTTGCAAAACTAATTCGTGATACCCGGAATACGTGGGCGCTCACCGATATCCGGGCTCAAATCCAGACTCGCATCCGGGGAGCAAATTTCTAGGGCGGTGTTATCTTGCTACCTACAGCGCGGTCAAGAGTGAGCAGGGTCCTCCTTTCCTTTGCAGGGGCCTTGCTATCCGATAACCGCCGAGACGCAACAAATTTGTTGCCTCCTAGTTTTTCCATCTTTATATCACCATTTCTTTCTATTTCAACGACTTTTAATTTTTATTTCTAGGGCCTAATATAACTTATCTATGTAAAAAGGTTATAAAAAATAAATTTTCAAAATATGCGACCGTATATAATAAAGCTATAAATGCGAAAGAAAGTTGGGTAATTTGTTACGTTTGTCTCGGCGGTTATCGGATACACACTCGCTTCGTCGCTCAGGCTTTGGGAGCTGTGAACGCGGCACAACTCTTGTGCTCGCGCTCCGCCTTGTCTCCCTCTATCTTTGGTTTATTCATGATCCCTTGGACCGTAGATCACCGCGCCTCGGTATATGAAGAGGATTGAATGAGCAAATCTAGTGCCTCGGGCTCAGGATTGAATTTCACTTATTGAACCGTTCAAAAAAACACGCTATCGATTGGAAGAAAACAAGAAGGAACGCGCTAATTATTGCTTAGTAATCCACACTGCACGCGTCAAAAGACGCGTCCCCCCAACTCTTACAACTATCCGCCAGTCTCGTCAGTCTCAGTCACTCCTAGAATCACCCTCTCTCCATTGATTCGAGACCGAAAAGATGGACCAACTTCCTCTCCCACCGTTCAATGCGCCTAGCACCTCGCCCAACTTTCCCTTCGCAACTAACAGTACTGGGGATACAAACAATGAAGCGAGGCCGGAAGGAACAAAAGCATGCGTGAACGAGATAGCAGAGGCCAAAGCCGCTCTCTTCTCCAGCGCCCCCAAAGCAGAAGTCTACCGCCGTATCATCAACACGTACCGGTTGCGAGTGGAAGACTCATACATATACAGCGGTAAACAGATCGGCTGGACCACCGACTATAGAGGCAAGCCGCCCACAGATGAGTTTCGATCTTTCCTCTACAAGATCCAAAAAACAGGACTTTTGCCGGACTGGTTCGACAAGGAGGCGAAAGCCGAAGTCATGAAGATAGCCAAGGATGCCAATGGAGATGCCTTTATCGGCCACGCCATCGATGCTGAAGACATTGAAGCTGCGCACAAAGTCGAAGGACAAAGCATGGTCGCGCTCATGAGAAGGGCGGCGGAATGCGTTTACCGCGGCGGGTTCGAGTACGAGTCCGATCCGGAGGTAGTTGGAGCGGTCATGGCCCACAGGATCTCCAACTTGCGTAAAAAGGGCATCGCTAGGCTGCCGCGCAAACCAGGGCAAGAGAGGAGACCAGCGTATGACCCGAGTAGGCATGCGGCATCTGAGACAACTCTACGCATGAATTACTATTTGGACGACTACAAGAATGTGGAGGATCAGATGTCGATTGACGAGTACATGACCCTCATGGACGAGCATAAGCTGAAGTCGATTCTGGACCTTGATCCATCGAAGATGACAAGTCCAGGCCGCGATCCAGGGTTCTTGAACGGATTTAGCTCCTATTCGGGGACGGATCATGGATATAAGTCTGGTTCGGGTACCTTCCATGGCGGTGATTTGGATGGACTGGAGTGGGAGCACAACTATTGACAGCTTTCTAGCCCCCGGCTTTCTTTGACTTCTGTCTTTCGTGAGACGTTCTCTTCTGCCATCTGGGCGAGTTGCAGAGGAGTTCCCAGAAAGAACAATATTCCCCTTCCTAAGATGAACGTTCATTAGCAAGATGGAAAGAATTTAGTGGGTTAGATTACGAGATCAGACGCTGGTAAGATCTTTGTCATCTAGATCTTACTGTGACATAATGCCGTGCTCTAAAGCTAGTAAGGAGTGTCATAACGCTTCGAGATGGAGCACCGCCACTATATTAACTGTACAACCATCCTCGTTTCAAAACCTACGTCTTCTTAGCTCGATTTAAAGTTTCTTATCTAGCTTGAACCAATCGATTTTCGCGAAATCTGTTATCGTTCATAAGCAAGTTCCCGCAAATTGCACATCTGGTTCTGTTACTATGATGCGGCAGCTTTAATTTACTTACTCACTTTCCTTCTCGTCTCAATCTCAAGCGCCATCTCAAACAACGGCCATGGTCATATGGTTATTCCACGAGCAAAGAGGCAGTCATACATCCAGCTAGCCCTAGAGCTAATGTACTTTTGTGCAAAAATAATTGCATTTCACGAAGCACAGATTGGAGCATTCCAAATTGGTAGAGTCACGTGGGATATGTCGCCAGAGATCTACGGTAGCCTATAGCGACTAAGGGCGTTGCGTCAAGTCAGCCGGCTTCCAATCTATCCTGATCCAATAGTCCTAGACATGAGATGCCACAAGAGGCCGCTGCACGATGGAGCATGCCCGCGTAGAATCAGTCCCATTCGCAACAAGTCTTCGCGCTGCGGGAGTGCTTATGAGAGACGATCCCAATCATGACTGGCAACAAGCTGAACAATACATTCACCAATCACTGCGGAAGTTCTCTCCTGCAGGCACTTTGCATGTGTGAAGGTGCTTGAATTCAACGCCGGGCAGTCGGGTGACCACTCGATCTGTCGGCAAAGCCTACCCCTCCCAAGTCTAAGGTATCCATCTTCCCCCTTGTGCTAGATTTGCCACCTGCTCCCGCGCTTCCACTTGAGTAGAGCTGAAAGGTTGCAGAATTCCAAGGCTGCTTCGATATGTACTGGTGTATCTCCAACGACTCTCCGCTTCCCTCCTAATTCCTTTCCATGCCGTGAATTCCTTCGTCTTCGTCTCGAGACATCATCCATAACTCCGATTGTATTAAAATCTCCTCATCCGATTCGTCATCGTTAGCGTGATTATGCTTATTATATTCTCTTTTCGGTTCGTCCTCCGTCGCTTTGCGATAGGCCCAGAATTCCTCATCCTTGAGACCTTCGATCACGCTTTTCAGTTCCGCAGCATAACGAGAGATGTATGGTATGTTGATAGAAAACTGCGAGGCTTGTAAGTTTTGAAATAGTGGAACATTTCTGGACGGAATTTATGCTCACCTTCTCGGCGCGACATCTCTTCAAAGGCTCCAAGCAGTCATCTCCATAGTATCCTCTGCGCGCCGAGCCGCCATGTCTACGAGCTAAACCATTATAAAAGTCCACAAAGAGGATTTTGAAATCGTTCAAGCTGAGCACCTTGCATGCGTGTTGAAGGTTCATGGTAGTCCAGAAGACTGTGTCTGACTGAAAATAGTCATTCTCGTCGCCTTTGACGTCGATAAAAAGGCGCATTTTCGTAATGAGGCGACTATAGTGACGAGGACATACGGATGTTTTGCTCCACGGCCAGTACCACATAGGTAGGTACCTCTTCCCAACAATACTCCATGAGAACCAATTTTCTCCGTACAAAACGGTAGCTGCTTCTTCGTGAATCCTCTTATTGGTGCGCATGATCTCTGGGTGCATTTGGTGGTCCACCTCCCCAATTACAACCATCAGCTCTTCAATACGAGCACCCAGTCTCCAGTGTTCGTCGCTGACGCTGTCATCGATCTGATCATCATCCTGTTTGGGCTTGAGTAATAGTTCTCTGAAGATCCTATGGCGCACTGTGTGGGGAAGTTTCTCAAACTCGAAGCTCGGTAAGACACATTTCGCGCTTTGTGTGCGCAATGCAGCGGCCTCGAGGGGATGATCTTTTGCGAAGAGATCCATTAGGATGAGAAGTCTCTTGGAACGGTAAAGTCTTGAAGTGATACTAAGCTGATTCGGCGAGTTGTTCAGAGGTGATCAGAGGTAATAAGTTGATTAGAGGTGGTGAGCTGATCAGAGGTGATGAGTTGATCAGAGACGGTGAGCTGATCGAAGGTGATGAGTTGATCGGAGGTGGTGCGCTGATCAGAAGTAGTGAGCTGTTCAGGGGCATTGAGGAATTAGAGTGAGTAGATTTTACCGGCGCTTAGGAAGTCTTCAGAGGGAACGATCGAACAAGATATTGCTCTCATCTGTCATAGCGGAAGGGCAGTGACTGGTCGATAGACTCTGCAGAGTGTTTACTGAGATGAAAGGGACCGAGCTTATAGGTAAACCGTAAATGACTTTGATGAGAGCGACGAATCTCTTGATTAGTCGAAGCTTCGGTACTGTTGTAAAGAGAAATAGTTGAAGTGAATGGAATTCCTTCACTGATTTAGCCGAAGACTGAAATAATGTTGGCGCAAATATCACCATAAAATCCAAGCTCTGAAATAATGACTGACGTGCCTCTCCTTGTTATGACTTGTCGTCTTCCCACGCCGCGAAATCTACTGAACCTCAGTCTATGTAACCTCTTCTTGTACTGAGTCCGAAGCTTGTTAATATTCAGAGAGTAAGGTAGACAGAAAGTTATTTCACTAATTTCTATCTCTCGGGCCTGTAACGCAGAATCGAGCCAACCTTTGCATATCTAAATTCGCTTTAATCAAGTAAGGTAGACAGACCATGGAAAGCTCGGAAAGTTCCGAGGGCATCTGCTCTAGTAAGCGTGCGACAGTTGGGTCTAGCTGCATGCGTGTAGAAATCGGTGCAAAAACAAAGGGGTTGCTGAGTACCCGTTATAAAACTATGCCTCGGACAACAATGTCAACACACCGCTACCCATCTGTGCCCCCCTACCTGACAGCCATCCCCCTCCGGAACCTCCTCACTAGCAACTGGCCATACAAAAGCCCACAAATCCACTCCTCATACCTCCGTAGCGTTACCGCAGCTCCCCCACCCCACCCAACCCTCTACTCCCCCCCTCCCTCGCCCTCCAAAACCTCATACTCCACCTCCCTCGGACAAGGCAACCAATCCTCACTCGCCCTCCGATCCATCGGACAACCACTCATCACAACCACCACATCCACCAGCGCCCTCAACCCCACCGAATCCCCCTCCCGACACCTCG
>JAEUBB010000189.1:47384-66740 GCA_018257885.1 Parmelia sp. 050094 | reverse complement strand
TTGAGGGTCAGTATTTTAGGCATCCCGGCGTAGATGGATCTTGACGTTTATATATAACGTAATCTTACAATACATCAAAACTCTCTTCGTACATCCCCATCCCTCCCCACTCACCACCTACTCCGGCACCCGTCCCGCCACCTCTCTCCAAAATCGACACCTCGCCCCCCTCCCCCCCTCCCACGTATCCGCATTGACGAGCCGAAACTCATTCACAACCCCCGGATTCAACCTGACATCGTACGAGAAATCCGGCGTGACGGGAATACTCTTCACCGTTCCCCCCGTCGTATTAAGATTCATCTGGACACTCGACCTCGTATCGTACGTCGGCCAGCTGATATCATCACCCCTCCCCCTCGGCACCGTCGCATTAGTCGCATTACCGCTAGCCTCCGTGACCGTAATGACCGGAGAACCTTTCATGATAAAATTACCCCAGATTTTCTGAAACGCGTAAATGAAATCGGGCGTGGGCGTCGTCGCATTGATGGAGAAGTACGCCGTCAGGTCCGCGCCGTGGTAGGCCGGCGTGACGGAGTACTGGTATTTCCAGCTCTGTTTGCCGGCGCCGGAGAATGCTTCGGCGAACCAGTAGCCCGGACAGTTGTAGGTGACCTCGGCGTTGAGATTGAGGGCGCGTTGCTTTTGGCCCGTGGCGAACTCGGATTGGTTGAGCGCGGTGGGGCCGCGGTCGCCGAGGGTGTCGAAGAGGGGTGCTGAGAGGTCGGTGTTGGAGTTGTCGAATTGGTAGAGTTTCAGGAGGCGTGTTTTGTCGGCTGCGGTGAGGGAGGGAAAGGTGGTTTTGACATAGTTTAGGAAGTCGTTCGCGGTGAGAATTGTTGGGGAGGTGAGCGGAGCGCCTTCATTGGCATTGTTCTACAACTTTGGTCAGAAGCTACGATGGCCGAGGATCTAGGAAAGATGGGACGTACTCCAACAAGGAGGCGTTTTCCGCTCACCGCCTTCTCCAGTAGTTGCTGGGACGGCGCCGCTTGGATGAAATGCCCGTCAGTAACCGGTAGGAAGGCGAAAGTTCCAAACTCCCCAGACGTCGATACAGTAGCACTAGCGTTTTGTAGGACGGCAGTGTCCGCGTTGACCAAACAGCTAAAAACAGTCGGACCGGTCGTCTTTGACCCACCACCACAGCCGGCGGCTCTGGCAAACGCTTGATAGTACTGCGTTGGTACACGATCATTGTAATTATACTGCTTTGCCACGTATACACTTGCAGCTATAATCTTGAGAAATCGTTAATTGAGTACTCCTTATAAGTGGATAAGATCTTACATTATCAAAAAGGTTTGGTGTTTGTCTACCGCCGTACGCCATGGCTTGTAGCATGACAGCGCCAGCACCAGCAGACTCGCCACCAATAGTGACCTTTTTCGGATCTCCGCCAAACTTCTTGATATGTGCTTGAACCCACCGAAGAGCAAAACGTTGATCTAAAAGACCGGCATTGACTTTGCCAAGTCTTTTTACGTCTTCCGAGGAGAGGAATCCAAACGCACCCAGTCGGTACTGGATGACGACTGAAATGAAGCCATTGTCGTTTGTGTTCATCAGCTGACTAGGATCGTATACTGCGCCAAAGAGACCGTAACCACCTCCATCTACGGAGACATCAGCGTTGGGGCAATCTTGGACTGGAGAATGGTGGAGTCAGCGTACGGATCCAGACAATGACTGGCAGTTTCTTCGCATGCGGTGGCGCGTAGACATTAAGAAACAAGCAGTCTTCGTCGCCTGGTCCCGAATTGAAGCCATATATGGCAGGGGTCTGTGCAGCGCCGGATTGTGGACAGAGGGGCGGTTGAACTACAGCCTGGATAAGGGTATTATTTCTCCGAGGTGTCTGAGGCGCTTGCCAACGCAGCTTGCCAATTGGAGGAGCTGCGTATCGAATGCTGTGAAATGATTGTCAATTGATCCTCCCGCAACATGACAAGGCAAAGTCTTTGGCAATTGCGGCGCACCCTTTGAAGACATTCAATCCGAATTCGGAGTCGTAATAACCTTGATAACAGGCATAGCCCAGATCGACAGTCGGAGCAGTAGCGGCAATAGACTGATTACTGCTATTGTAATCAGACGTGATGCGTGTGGCAGGAGTGGCAGATGTGGCGAGTATGGTGGTCAGCAGTAGACAAGTTCTGGTACGAAGACGGATGAGTTTCATGATTGGATGCAGGGGAAGGAGAGTGATTTGTCGGGGTAAAATGGAGGATGCAGGAGTGCAGCACGGACGGACGGACGGGGGGGAAAGGGATGGCCGACAAGGTACAAAAACTACAATCAACAGTCGCTACCCGAGTACACTGCACTAGACCACTTAAGCATCATGAGGTTACGTCGCGAGGTTGTAGTCATTATTCGACTAGGAGGTTGGTGTGACCTCCCCGCCCCCCCAAATCCACTCGGATGCTTGGCAGGACGCGATTGTTTGGACGGGATTACTGATTACTGATTACTTTACTTTCCATGGTAGCGGACCTAGCGGTAGCGACGTGCCGCTGTCGCGTCGGACCACCCGCGCTTGACGTCAGGGACTCATGCACTACTAAAGCACTTTTTATCTTTGGATCCAATTCCTGAAAATGCATGTATAATCAGTACCAGGATTCATTGTCAGGTATGGTATTTATAGCATTATTATAGCACCATCCATCCATCAATCATCATTCGCCGGAGATGGCGGGAGATGATGCACCTTGACTGTTGCTTTTTCCTATCTCCCACGACCCCACATTTGACTTTTCTTCCGTGCAGGATCTAAAAACTCTAGTCATTACTAGTCATTTTAGAGCATATTCTCTTATGCGCCCGAATCCTGACTTAGTCCTAAAGTATGGATTTACTCTAGAGTACCTGGTCCACCCCACGCCCAAGTCGAATGTCAGCACTACCCGATTGGATCACAATAATCATGGGCAGAGCCTCGAGCAAATCCGTAGCTGCTTACTGATTACTCACAGACTGACAGTCCTAGTTTCTGCACGTCTGCCGGTAGCCATTTTGATCCTTGCTGACACTGACACTGCCAATCTATGCCTATGGTAATGTAATCATGGCTATTCTTAATCGTCATCTGCCGCCCCTGCATGCCTCTGCCTTCATACTAATACCTGCTGGAACCTGCACCCCGGAATCCCCACGATCCAGACATGTGCTCATCCTGACTGCCTGATTCTTCTATTTCGCTGCTCTTCAGCCTCATTTTACCATGTCTTCGGATCAAACGGGCTCACGCGTGGCCGCAGTAACTGCTTGCTACATTGTTCCCATACCCTTGGAAATCCTTGCCACGAGCCTGCGCATTTATGCCAGGCAGCGCCAGGGCCAGAGTCAGGCCAAGCTCAGTCGATTTGCATTAGATGACTTTTTCATCCTCTTTGCTACGGTTCGTGGCCACCCGATGTCAGATAATTTTCGCCTTTCTGTATCAAAGCCTGACGATTTGGTGTAGGTCTGCGCAGTAGGCCAATGTTGCGTGGGCCTGGCTTACGGTTGGATGCGCTTTCCAATACACCTCATCTCACTTCTAATCGTTCTCGGGCAGGGCCTCCTCATGGCTTTGGAAAACATATCAGCCAGGTTTCAGCGCAAGATTTTGAAACCTTCGAAGTGGTACCGAGAAAATTCACGGCAGCGGAGCGACCTTGCCGTACAAAGCTGACCGATACCGATTCCAGGGCAATTACATCTTCAGCCATTTCTATAATATTACACTAGGAATGATCAAGCTTTCAATCCTAACATTCTACTACCGCGTATTCATCACACCCGCCTTCCGGAAAGTCGTCCTTGCAACGATAACTTTCATCGCATTATGGGTCCTGACCATCACCATTGTCTTGGCGCTTGAATGCCGACCCATTGCAAAGTTCTGGGACCCTCTTATACCGGGCAAATGCTTCAATTTGGTTGCTTTCAGCTACTTTACCAACATCTCCAACTTGGTTACCGATCTTTGGATCTTCCTCCTCCCAATCCCAGTCATCTGGCGACTACATATATCCAATCAACAAAGGCTCGGCCTCTGTGGCGTCTTCTTGATCGGTCTAGGGTGAGCTCCGCCTTGTTTTCAACCACGCACCCCTGGCTATTGTTCGTCGGTCTTCTACAGTCGACAAAAGTTCAAATTTCAAGTCTACCATACTGACATTATCAAACAGGACATGCATCATCAGCTCCGTCCGACTCTCCGTCGTATTCGCCCAAGGCTCCACCGACTTCACCTGTCAGTCCCCTTCTACCAATTTTTTCCTATATCAACACAAAATACTAACAGTACCCCAGGGGTCGGCGTCCCCCTCGGAATCATGTCCGTCTTCGAGCCCCTCGGCGGCATCCTAAGCGCCAACCTCCCCATCACCTACGTCCTCTTCGCCAACTCCTTCCGCAAAATGCGCAACCACATCTCGGGTCCATTCTCCGGGCCTCTCAGGCCTCGAGGACGGCCGTCGCAGAGCTCGAGTAATAGGTTTGGGAGAGGGCAGGATGCAGAGGATCGGTGGATACAGCTCGATCAGCAGGCGAGCTGGTCGACGGATAGCAAGCCGCTGGCTTATGATTCACGGGAAACGGAGGGGAGATGAGTGCGGGAATGATTATATGGATGTCATGAACGGTGGTTAGGGATTTGACGCGTTGACCACGAGATCCATGTACGATTATGACCCAGATGAAAATTTGCAATTGCAGAGACCTCCAGCCAACATGTGTCAGCCCAATTGCTTCCCGAGCCGCCATCCCGCAGAATTCTCTCCCGCGACAGCAAAATTGCATCTCGAGCTAGATCTGCCAATGTCTTCAGAGCTCCACCACATCTCAAATCCCGTCCCTCGAAGTCGCAAGGCCTCTCCCAGTCAACGTCTGACTCCAACTTCACAGACAAATATTTGCCCTACGCGGCAGAGGATCGAGACCCAGTCCCCAAACCCATGGCACCTACGCCAAACACGCATCTTTCATCTCTCTCTATCATCTCTCTCCATCTCGTCGCATGCATCAATATCTGCCCCTTTTTTGACAAGCCACCCGACACGTTGACTAGAGCCTCGGACGACCGCATCTGCATTTACGCTCTCGTTACCCTCCCTGCACCCAGCCTGGATCGATTCGACCCCCAAACGGACAACAGGTCGGATCCGAGACTCCAGTTTGGATTGCAGAAATTAAGACTGATATAGCTTCTGCTGAAGGCCGTGCGGTATGACTATATGCTCCGACATCGAGGATGACTCCGAAAGTGCCTCTTCTCCCCACCCTCCCCCTCCAGCTCTTCCTCCTCGCAACAAGACCGTTCAAACGGCTTCCGCGTGCCTTGAAAAGCTGTCCCCCCTCATCAGCCACTGCAGTGCTATTACATCAGTACCGCTAGCCCGCAAGAACAGAACCGAGCCGCATAAGCTTGGCCCGCAGCTGCGTGTCTACACGTCTGTCCGTAGCTCAATACTGCACTGACATTATCATTGGCACCGACACTCAACAACAGAAGCCTGACAAGGTACACATGCGCATTCTCCAAAGCCATCCAGAGGGTCTGACAGTATTCGGTCCTGCCCATTCGCTCCTTTTTCCAGTAGGCATCCCTGATCTCCCGTTTCGACTGCTACTCGAAGAGCCGTAAATGATCCGTATCCATATCTATGCTTTGCCAACAGCGTCATGCTGAAGCAAATCTCGTATCATTGCCGCCATCTAGAGACGCATCCGAAAATATCCTCAATTTTCAATATGAACACCTCCCCCCAACGACATTCGTACAAGCATAGCATTCCCGCATTACAACGCAGCTTGCAAACTGTTCCGCGGCATATCTCATAAATCCCCCATCGATCACGATCTCCCTCCGAATTCTCTTTCCAAGGGCGAAAAATTCACATCCGCGCTTGACATGAGAATATCAGAACGAGTTCGGTATGAATTTCCAAGACGCACGACTTGGGCGTATCTCTGAGCAATTCTCTCCGTCGCTGTCGGCGCGCTGATTCCTACCGTTGCGTCCATCAAGTACTTTCCCGTCTTCTCTTTCCGTCCCTACCGCTGATCGGCACTAACGCCAAGCCGCTAGTCTCATCCGCTAAGATAAGCAAGAAACCGCTAACCCAAATCGAGGTTTTGGTTTGTTGACTGACGAATCTCGTGCTCCTCTGGGCTTGAAGTTTACGCCAAGATTCTGTATATTTTTCTTGGTGTTTCGTTTTTTCTCGAGACTGTGGGGTCAACTTGTCGAGATTTTTTGATTCAATCCATCCCTTAGCCCCCCCAAGCTGATGTTTCTGGCTACCTGTGAGCTAGATGTTGGTGAAGCGAGCGACCTTGTTCGACCTCCACGTGGCCGCCATGCCGTCGAAGATGCTTTTGGGTGCATTGCATTCAATATTAAACCCCTCTACCTAGAAGATACCATAGACCCAAGCGACCAAGAGCAGATTCCTGCGCTCTGTTTCCGCCATCGCTCACATCGCCATCCAGCATATGATGCCCTCCCCGTTCTTCCTTGGTTCCTACAGAGAGATACTCACGCTCAGGTACGGCTGTTCTTACCGAAGCATAAAGGGACTAGACGCTATGGGGAATAGCGGTATGCAACTACCTTGGATAGCTTCATTGCTAGGGTGTTGATAAGAACGGGAGCCTCTTACCTAGTGCTTACATGCTACAAGTTATCTCGAGAGGTGGGGGGAGGGGTATGAGTAAACTTTGGCAGTAAAGCCCTGGACGTGTCGCCTCTGCTTCTATCATCAATCTATGCTATGTCGACAGCAATGCTTGATCTCCTACCTATCCCCTCAAGCTCAGCGCTGGCGAAAATCATTCTGGGGCTTGTTGCTTTCCAGATAGCCAAATATGTCTATCGTCTCACTTTCCATCCTCTGACACGGTTTCCTGGCCCCAAACTAGCAGCCCTCACCAATCTTTATGGGGCGTTTTATGACCTGAGAGCAACTCGTTCTTATGTCAAGGAGTTGCCCGCCCTGCACGAGAAATATGGTACCGTCACAACCCAGCCCGATTCCTCCCACGACTCCCTGAATTCTTCTAGGTCCTATCGTACGGGCTTGGCCAAATGAACTCCACATCGCAGACATGGATGCTTATAATCAGTGAGCTTCCCTCCCACTCCCCCAGTAGGGATCTTGATGGACACTGAAAATTCCAGGATCTTCAAGACTGGCACCCGCTTCGACAAAGAACACTTCTTCTACAAAGGTTTCCCACCCCTCAACGGCTCTCTCAACCAGATCCTCGAAACGAAACCCGCCATGGCGCGCGTCAATATGATTTCGCCCTCCTTCTCCCGTGAAGCGATCCGGCGGGCAGAACCCTTAATATCCAAATGCACATCCAAATTTATGTCCCTCCTATCAGACGCCGCAATTGCCGGCAAAGCTGTGAATCTAAGTTTCGGCTTTCGGTGTGCCACGGCAGATACTATCATGAATCACTCGTTCCAGAAGCCCTTGGGCGCGTTAGACGCACCAGATTTCGATTTCCCGCTGATCATGGCACTGGATGCAAGTCTAAAGGATGTTCAATGGGCGCATTACTTCCCGAGGCCGTTTGGGCTGCTGTTCCGAATGACAGACCTGCTGCCAGAAACGATGTCTGAGAAATTGTTCAGACCGTTATATCTTACAAAATGGTGCCTCAATGTACGCTGCAAAACACCCGCCCAACTTCTTCTTAATAGTTGCTAAACCCTTCAAAGTTCTGTCGTGAACGCATAATCGAGCTCCAGAAGGAACCCACCGCACCGGGCAGCTTACCCACAGTCTTCGACACGATGCTCAACCCCAACCTGGAAAAGGGGCAGTACACACCCACCATGCAAGAACTAACCGGCGATGCACTCTTGCTGCTGTTGGCAGGAACAGACAGCACGTCACACACACTCGTAACCGCCACGTATGGGGTGTTGACACATGCCGATATGCTGCGCAAGCTCAAGACCGAGTTGAAAGCGGCGATACCCGACAAAGACAGCTTGGCAGAGTGGGCCGCGCTCGAAAAGCAGCCGTACCTGCGCGCCGTGATCAAAGAATCTCTGCGGTACGTATCCGGGTCTCCAGGACGCCTGCCTCGCGTCGTTCCCTCAACCGGCGCCGTGTTCTGTGGACAGCCGATACCCCCAGGGACGATCGTCACGAGTGGCGCATACGTGCATCATCGAAACCCGAATGTTTTCGAGGACCCGGACGAATTCCGACCGGAACGCTGGCTGCAGGGAAATGTGGGCGAGTTGGAGAAGAATTTGGTGTCGTTCTCGCGGGGGTCGCGGATGTGTGCTGGGATGAAGTAAGTGCGCTGGATTCATGATCTCCATCATTGGCACAATGCTGCATCAAGGTTCCTCGTAATCGACAACTTGAGAAGCAGAATTGACTAAGTATACTAGTCTGGCATACTGCGAGCTCTACCTCACGCTCGCGCATTTGTTCCGCAGATTCGATCTCGAGCTATATCAAACCACGCCGGCGGACATGGATTGGAAGGACTGCTCTGTGTATCGAAGGATGGGACACTTGAAAGTCTTGCTCAAGGAGGCAAAAGATTGAGGGGTGTCTTTAGCGATCGGTAACGAAGAGACACATTGCTGTATGCGTGTACAAAGGCGGGTGTAGTCTTCTCATACTCGACATGTACGCCAAATACGTACGAGCTATATATACGATTACAATATTTTAATCATCCTAACACCAGGGCCAGCACGCAAACAAGATCCTGCACAGGTACCCCACATCCTCGTGGCTAGCACTAGAATTCACCACTCCTACTTCGAAGAACATAAAAAGCGAACACCGAGAGCAAAAGTACCCAGTTGCCCTTTCAACTACCTACCTAACACTCGACCCCGCTACCCAATACTCAAGACCCCAAGAACCCAAGAACAACAAATGAACGCAAAAGGCTAAGTCCTACAAGCAGAAAACAGGCGCTCCTCGATTCACAAGTCTGCTTGTAATCCGGCGTATTGAACTCCCGGATCGTCGCGATGCAATCCACTTTCATCGATAGACAGATCCGCAGAATGGCGTCCTTTTCGAGAAATACCCGCAGTGTACTTACACAGCAAGGGGGGGGGTTGAGCTCGACTGTCAAGACTTTGCGGTTCTGGCAGCCTGTACCTTGCTCGTAGAATCCACATTCCCAACGAAAGGACGCTAACCCTGATCGAGGTTCTTCGTCGTGCCTGTCAAACTTCGTATGCATTCTTCACAGCCACTAGGCTCATTAGGCTTAGACTGACGTGTGTTTCTTACCGCCCCTTCTTCCACAATCGAATAACCTCGAACCCACACTCTTGAAATCGAAACCTTCGGCCGTAAACCTTTAGATCCTCTTAATAAAAACGATGACGAGACTGAGAGCTCTCCTCACAAGGTTCCTATCGTTGAGCTTTGAAGACTTGAAACAATTCCCTTCTCGATGTTCGGGCGGAATCCGTGGAATGTGAACCCTGCCAGAGGATGGGATAACGACAACTCGCATGAGCTGATACCTAGTTTCGACCAATTACGAGCACCGGCGTGTGATTCCATATGGTAAGTGCGCAAATTTCTGAGGATGGTTGCTTCTTGCAGCTTTCATTCGTGTAAGCAGGTTGGGTATTTAATGGGTTTGTCCGTTCGGCCCTATATAGAGAACCTTTCTCCGTTACAAGGCATACTAGAAGGCTTGTACTGTGCCACTTATACTAGCTTCGTCATCGGCGACCATTCACCTTGCGACATTGTTAAATCCGATTTAAATTCATCAATGCTATCAGCATTTTCCTGTCTGTTCCGCCTCCGCTCTAGACGCCAGTGCTAGAGGGTCTCTGTCAATGGCTCAAGAATCAATTCCAATGAGAACATCTGTGAAAAAAATGTTTTTGACACGATTGAATTATCAGCTCAGCGGACAGGAAAGGTGGTCAAAGGGAGTGTGTAACTGTAATTTAATGATTCAACTGTATGTAGTGTTGCATATCAGATTAGTTGGGCACCAACGCCGCTCTGGTGTGGCACAATCTTGGACATGGTTGGCCGGCTATAGAAGTGTGAAGATTGCACCGCCACACAAGGCTGATTCACTGTGAACTGAGCCCGGCGTTGATGTCAACACAAGGCTATGTCTTACGTCACATAATCCCTCGGCACCTCATGTAGAAAAGGCGCTCCGCTACTACGCTTCTTGATCTTATTCCATCAAGTGTAGGAGAGACTGCATGCGTTTCTATTGACCACGACTGTATCTTTTCTTCTTTCCCTTCATATCCAATGTCAGAGATTAATTAAGTACCAGAAATACATGGCAGAGCTGGGCGCTGCCGTTGCGATTTTGCAAATTGCTCAGCTCCTAGGGCAAATTGCATTGAAAACGCATAGCATAGCCAACAAGCTCAAGCATGCACCGCGAGTAATCAAAAGCAATATAAACTTCGTCAATGACTTCACTTACATGCTACGTGCCCTTGAATCGGCTCTCGGCGTCGAGTCCGTCGATCGACCTGGTATTCGAGACATTCTCTCCAATGAGAGCCGAGGTTACGTCCAAGAGCTGCTGCAGCGTTGTAATGACGAGGCGACGTCTTGTGATACACTTTTGCTGCCAATGGTGCCACAAGATGGAAAGGCGTGGAGAGAATCTTGGAAAAGAATCTTAAGCATTAAGAGGGAGGATGATATTGCTCAACGATTGAGAAACTTGGACTCGCTGCGATCGCAGCTAAGTATATGGTATAGCCATCAGATCATGCTCCTGACCTGCCGAGTCAACCTCTGCGTGACGAACGTTGACGACCGTCTTCAGTCCTTACATCAGGATACCTTGAGAGGACTCACCATCCCAGACACTTCCGTAATAGCCGTTAACAGACTGGCCGACGAGATCTGCAGCCGTATCACTTCTCGACCTAGCGTACTGGCTGGCCTTGCTCAAGACGTTTTCCAACGCAAGAAGCCAAGCCATCTTAGCTGCCGATGTCAACAGATGTCAAAGAACACCGTTGGTTTAAACTACAAGTCCGTCCGCTACCAGAGTCGTTCAGTTGAGGATCACAAACCCGGGTGTCCTTTTTTCGGACGAGAACTTGCCAAGAGAATGGAGAGCAGCCTTCGGTGTTCGTTGATCTCACGATGTATTCAAATATCTCTAGCAAGGCCACAATACCTTGGACGTTTCATTGTTATCCCAATTGTTGATGAATCGACGGCCCCGAGTCTTGAGCGCTTCAGACAAGCAAATCAGGAGGTCAGTGTCACATTAAGGGGCTATCAGTCACGTTCTCATTGTCCATTCCGGGGTGCCATCACCGATGAAATTTTGTCGCACGTGAAACAGGTAATGCAAAGGCTTCTGGAAGGGCTCGTCGAAGACCTCCAAACCGGGAAGTATTCGGCTCGAGATCAGACTCAGCGTGGCTCAACGCTGCTGCATGTAAGCTCTCATCGTCATTTCAGGGACTTTGTGTCCTAAATCCTGAAGCTAAGTGGGTACAAGGTATATTCTGGTATACTGGTTGATATATGGCCTTTTCAAACCGACCTCCACAATTTGATCAAGAAGACTATTGGCATTCTCGTCTATCATGGTGCAGATGTTAATGCTGTGGCCGAGGAGTAAATAAACACGTTCCTATTGACGCTGTGAAGTGATCTTCTGACCAGAAGTGCTGTTTTAGTCCTAATATAACCTACATCGGTAGGCCGCCACCTTTGTATACCGCCTTTTCCCTCCTTTTGAAGCACATTCAAGCCCAAGATATCGTACGACTGGAGTCTACAGCGTCAATACCTCATGTTTTCTCGCAATACGAGATACCCGCGTTCTACGGCAGGACGTACCTCAGGGATGATATCTGCCGTGTTAGTCTTTTCGCGAAAGTTCCCGACCTCGCTTTAGGTATATGTAACTACTGAGTTCTTGAGGACGTCTGTTTGGTTTTAGAGTGCTAATCTTTGCTTCAGAATATGGGTGCTCTCAGTTGACTGTCGCTGTCGTCCAGAGGGATGAAGATAAGGTCGAACGCTTGATTCGAAATCGTCACAACGTGAACGACACTAGTTCTCCACCATATTCACCACTTTGTCTTGCAATTGGTTGGAATGCAGGTGTTAAAATTTTGCTGAAAGCTGGAGCTGACCCCTCCTTTGCCGTCCACTGCGCTATCGTTTACGATGAAGTAACTTTACGGAGTCTGCTAGACAGCGGAAGCCGCCTCGCAGCTACAGCTCATGAGCCTTCATGGATTCATGGTTTTTGGCACCTCAATGACTATGCCCATTCCTTACTCAGCTTTGCCCTATGGAAACAGTATACTCAAAAAAAGACCCGCCACACTACTATCAGCCTGATAGTGCAAGCTCTGGCAACTTCGAGGCAAAAACTCATGGACTTGGCAAAAAAATTTGTCTCTATTCTGGAGCTAAAGCGATGTGGTGGGAATGATCCTTGCAACAACGCCCTTGTGTCCGATGCCGTAGCAACAGCATTAGCAGCATCTATTTGTGAAATGGACGTCGATGTTCCACCTGCATTGAATCCAAGTACTAGAGAGTCAGTGTACCACGATGAATGGATGACGGCACCTGTAGCCGAGGAGTTGTTCCTGGCTGGCTTCAAACAGGTTGATCTTCTTGATAAGAAAGGTCAGACGCCATTACTCGTCAATGCACATTTCGAAGAGCACAATATTCTCGAGAGAAGTGCATGCTTGTACTGGCTCCTGAATCATAGAGCAGAACGCGTTGTCTTCCCCCATCTGAACAACAAGTCCCTTGCCCATGTCCTCGCAGCGAACCTTGGAAGAGCTTGGCGGCCAGAGCCGCCCTGGGAAGATGGCCGCAAAGGTCGGAGCAACAAGAACATGTGCCAACAAGCCAAAATCTGCCTTCCAGTGATTTTAGACCGCATTGTCTCATTGTCAGCTTCATCTCAACGGGACGATTGCCAATGTTTCTGCTCGCAGAGAGGGTGTCTACCTGTACACTCCATCTTGAATCACATGGGACCCGGACCCTCTGACTCGGGCTGGCCTAAAACATCTTGGCCAACATGGCACGACGAACGGATGGTGCTAGATCTGTGGAGCGAATGTTTTGCTGTGAACCCAGAAAAAGACTTGGAGCGCTCCGAGATCTGTAGGCTGCAGATTTTCAACAGGCTCAGCATGAAACATACATGTTGCACATTTCATGAAAGAGTTTACGACTTGGAGTGTGCGAGCTGGTACTTGAGTCCTAAGCTAGTCGAGATGGACGACTCGGAAAGGGCGCAATTTCGAGAGGAGGATGCTCACGCAAAGTCTCAGCTGGACGCGTTCATGAAACTGTACAATGAGCTGAACACAGAGTTTCAAGATGAACCAACACTATTTTGGGATACGTGGTGGACTGTACTCGACGAGTATGTTCCATCAGCGAACTGGTCGGACGAGTCTGTCATCCGGCATGTGCAGGTTCATGATGACCTCTTTCCGGTCGAGGAACATGAGCTTCAATCAAGGATCGATCAAATTGGGGAAGGGGTGAGGGCATCGATCGCTGCGAGCGTGCAAGATACTCAAGAAAGCGAAGAGGGCGAAGAAAACGGCTGATGCCTCTCGGTCGATGTCTCGGGGTCCTGAAAGCGAACCCAAATGTCTCCTGAATGATGCAGATCTCTTTACCTCTTTGATGGGCTTAGCATGAGTTGCGGACTTCAGATGCGTATCTCGTACCTGCTGAACCGGGAGGAAATGAATTGGTCTTTGAAGCATTGCTGAAAGTTTGGACTGTATTTGAAGAGGTTGCAGAAAATCACACTCGATCATGAGGCTAGGCGAGNATCAGGGACTCCGATGAGTCCGTACGTTCACTGAAGATGTTTTCTGATGATCTTTAGCACACTCAACCGCAGACAGCTTTTCATTCACGAGCAAAGTCTAGGAAATACCCTTCTTTGATTCTTTCTTTCAGCGCTTCCCGTGCTTTCCATTCTTCGTTTTAGTAAACACACAATTCATTGTCACGCATACTACACGTTCCCGCAGCGAGTAATGATAGCAATCAAATGCCCACCTTTTCCCAACAAGACAAGTAGCTGCACCTATTGATACGGACGGAGGATTGATTGATTAAATAGCTAAGAAGCATTGTGAAGACCAAATATGTAGCCATGCCAAGACCACGAATCGCGTGGCCATTGGCTAGGTGTTGAGAGGTGGTGCATCAATTCCAAGAGCACCTTCCATACATACCCACCGTCAGAGCCCAGCTCTAGAGCTTCCAACATGCACTTCTATGAGTCTAAATCTATTTTGAAACCTTATTCCCAGTATCAGTGTCCAAAACTAATGATGAGGCGGTGCGATCTTACTAGATGACTCTATTTGGTTCTCGCATATGCTGCCTATTGTTCCAATTTTACCCGCAATCGTCAAGGCCATTCCAATGGCCTTTGGAAGGCTTTTTATCCTTCATGGCAGCAGCCATAGCCTGCGCCTTGTTTTCGCGTCTGAGGAGACATTCTTCCTTATATAGAAGAGCAACCAGCAAATCAAAGGGCAATTCTTCTCTTCCTGACGTAAGAAGGCGATTCAGAAACTCCCTATATTTGCTGCCTAGGTTCATAAGAAGGATTCCCACAACCACCCACTCTTCGAGAGGGTATCCAATTCCCTCCAACTCCTCAGCCTTCGAACGTATCTTGGCCACGTATGTTTCAACCGAGTTGTCACTTCTGTCAGGGCGTATCTCCAAAAGGTCCTGCAACTTCGAGAACCGATGGACGTAGGCAGTGCTGGTGTAGTCATTCTTCAACGTTGCCCATGCTTCCGCAGCAGTCGATAAGTCTATAATCTTATCGCCTGGTTCGTCCTCACACATCGAATACATGAGACAAATGGACTGAGTATTCGTGGTCTTCCATGTTGACACCGACGCTTGGTATGCTTCTTGCTGTGCCGGCGTCGCATTGGCTACCATGGGTGATGGTACCTGTTTCCCGCTGACCATCTCCCACATACAGTTGTCCTCCAGTGCTAATCTCATCTTCTTCGCCCAAGCGTGATAGTTTTCCTTCCCTTTCAGCTTCTGAAAAGCCCATGTCTGACTCGACGCACCGACCTGAGCCGCGGTAGCCATGGGCGAGGCTTTCTAGTGCGTAGTGAGAACGTTTTGATCCCACACCCCAAAGTGGATGAATATTCGTTTGATTTCCCACGGCACCGGCGACGTTGGCTATGTTGAAATTTGTGGAGGATTGTTTGATGAGCTAGCTAAGAGGGAGGGTGACGACCAAATATAAAGCCATGCCAAGACCCTAAATCACGTGGGCATTGGCTAGATGGCTGGGTGTTGAGAGGTGGTGCGTTGTTTCCAGCAGGCTAGGTGCTTGTTTCTGTATCTATCGATGACGTCGAGAAGATCGTAATGTCGCAAACCGGGCGAATGAGCTTATGAAATGGATGGAGTTTGATGAGGCGATGCGATCTCGTAAGATGCTTCTATTTGATTATCTCATATGTTGTGTATGGACTGGAGGAGAAGAGGATGGAGACCGAGTAGTAAATAGGCAAAGAAGTTTTCTCGAACTGCCTCATAATAAATCTCAAATGAGCTCATATGCTGGCCTCCCATTAGCTGATTCCAACACTTGATCACCATCCAAATGCTCACATCTATTCTCAGTGCCGATCTTCATCTGAAATAAATTCATGTGTTGAGTCTGTGCACCAATACACGTGAACTCAATAAGCTTCAAGACATGAGCAAGCTAGCTCTCTACCTTTACAGACTCAACTACTATTAGCGTCTCATTTTGCTTCAGAGGCATTATCGACCCAGCCAATACGACATGTGTAATAATGTTTGACTACTGACTACTTTAGCTACCCAGACATGGTACAATTAAAGAAGAAGCTGAAAGAGAAGAAGATTCCTCATCTCTTATTTTACCAGTGTTCAATACATCCGTGAGCGCGTAGAGGCCCTTCGGCCCATTCTTGACTCACCCCGCTCACCCTTTCCAAATCTAAATTACCTTTGATGGGTGAAGCAATCTGGGCGATATTAGGTATATTAAAAAGTGGACTACAACCTAGACTCTATTACTATTATATCTCTCTCCTATACGACAGTAAAATGTAAATAAATTCACAGATTCTCTTGACTATTGAACTTGATGAAGGTTGGTGGGATACGATCTCATTAGGATGACTCAATTTGATCTATCAACTTATTGCCTGACTTGTGTAGGAGAAGAAGGAGAAGCAGGTACTTATAGGCCAAGAATGAGAAGAAATCTTTCAATTTCCCCACAAGATCCTCAATAAGGTCCTCAATATGACTGGTTAAGTGGGCTTCATATGAGTAGATTTATGGCTTTCTCAACCATTGGTGTCATATGAGTGGCTTTTACTGGCTGATTTCCAACATTAACAAGACCATCTCTGTACTTATCCTTTTCCAGGTTTCGACACTGGCGATGGTCTACAAGTACAACCAGAATAATAACCCGCGTTTCTACGTGCTAGCATGCCTTCATTAAGTAAGATGCATGTCGCTGTTTTGAAAATCACTTGCAAAAAATGTAATACTTGGCCTTCACGTATTTGTGATGAATCAATTACCTAGTGGTTGATCAATTTGGCTCTCCAGCTACCTAGGTAAGTGTAATCGCAACTGCCCGCAGCTAGTCTACAGAGAGCTTAGCGGAGGACCTTTCACACCCGATAGATTATTTGTCATAATTACATGACACCAGCACATAAATAGTTCATTGAATCATCATCCCCTAAAATTCGTTGCATTACAATCTTCAACCACGAGCTTACTCTAGCCCTACGACCGTCCACGATTTTTCCACGCCCTGAACTTGGTCTCACCATTCTCTTTTTACCCTTGATCGCGTCATGAAGTCAGAAAGCACGACCGCCTCCGACCTCAAAAATGGAGGCGACCTGATCAAACTTCCCCGCGAAGTCCGCGATGAAATCTATCGTTACCTCGTCAAAGGAAACCATACCCTCGTAAACCTCCCAGACGATGTTGGAATGCCTGTGGACTACGCCGACACTGCCATCCTGGCGTCCTGCAAAGCTATCGGCCACGAAGCCGCAGTTGTAATGCACAGAGAAAGCAATTTCGAATCCTGTCTAAACTTAGATGAAATCAGCTTTCATACTGTTGTCGCGCCATTGACGCACCATGCGACCGAGGTGTGCGATCGTCTGATGAATCTGACATATCACATTTACGGACTTGACGGCTCGGCAAAAAGGCTATCATCTCCAATCTATCTGGAAAGCATGAAAGACATCTGTGCGACTACGATCGAACGTTTCACCGGTACAGATGTACTCCGCAACCGCTTTCAGATAACCATCTATTGGGCCGTGCATATCGAGAACACGGTCACGAGTCCAATTTTTGAGACCCTCAAGAGGCTTCGAGGTTTTCGTACTATCAGACTACAGCTGATTTATTTGCGCTATGCCTCTCGAAAAAGTGACCCGCAGCTCTTATTTGAGCGAATGAAAAAGAATTTGCGAGTGATCAAAGCACACCTTGAACCCGCATTGGGACCCGGTCATCGTGACCTCTCTGGCAATCTTCGCAATTATGAACATTACCGTGGCCGCCTAACTTTCCACCCCAACGAGCATACGATCAAGACGTCAGGTATGGAGGAGGAGAAGGAAGAGCTCGGGAGGAGGAAGAGGTCGCCGTCGGATTTGTTGGGTCTCCTACACAAGTAGCGAATACCTGAGTAGAGCCGTTGGGCAGAGAGGGAAGAGCAAGCGCAGTGCAAGTGAGCAGTGGTAGAAGCAAACGGAATCATACAAAGATATGTATGCGGTGCACAAGGCCGCTCAAGCAAATGGCAATGAGAACGTGCAATGATACCCGTCCATTGAGTAAAGTGAGCTCTCACTAAAATCAACAATGCCGTCTATGAAAAATATTTTTATGCCTTCTCCGGCGGTTGAGGGGCTCAAGGCAAATTCTCACGGGGAGGGAAAGAAGTTTAGCACCTCTGAGCTGAGTCAGCTGCTCAGCAGATACAGCGTCTGTCTCTTTAGTACTTTTTAGACACGTATCGTAACATGTGTCGGCTAGGCGGACAATTGTACCGTCGTGCCAGGCGATTGCTGACATACCTGACAATGTGTGTATCGAAGAGTTACTGGCTGCATATCCGGATGCTAGTCTCGCGAGCCTATGTAATCTCGTATCCTTTTTCTCTCTGTAGTATCCCTACGTGGCTTCTATTTTCTTACTTTAAAGCCGCATATTTTCGTACAATATCTATGAAGATCGCGTCATTGCCTAGAATTAATGAACTGGAGCTAATTGGAACGATAAACAGCACCTTCGCCAAAGCTTTTGGGGTCTTTACGCCCTTGACTAAGTAAATGTTCCGAAGAACAAGCTGTTAAAGTCCGATTTTAACGATAATTAAGAATTACTGCACGAAAAGCTGCGAGCACGATCGTACTACAAGCCTTAATGCCGTTATCGGCAGCGGCGGCCACTGGGTCATGAAATTGACATGACGAGGGGCAGTACAAACAAACATAGAGTTCTAGAGGCTCGATGATTGAGTAATAGGAAATTTAAGTGGTGATGCCTCCAATCAAGCGGTGTCAGCGAGCTGACTCCGCTCTTGACAATGTTTCTGAAAAGCGTCTACCAATTTTTCAATGCAGACCACAGCATGGCTCTAGAAGTATCATGGGATTCGTGCTGTGTACTGGATGACGATTGTGAACCTCCCTGCTACTCACTTAATCAAGCTCGTTCTCATCATGCTTGTCGATTTGCTTCGCCATAAAGTCATACCGCGCTTCTTCAATTGCCAAGTCAACTGCAGCGTTCCATGTCTGCATCGAGGAATACACCTTATTAGTCTCTTCTAGGACCTTGCTGGGATCATCGATCATCTCTTTTGCCTCGGTCGTACCGTCCGTGAAAAGGGTTTTTAGCGCCACTTTAGTCGAAATGATCCCCTTTTCAGAATTTGTACACTTTGCTGCAATATTCTGAGAGAGAATTGATGGCCTGAGAGTCGGAACTTGGAATTCTACGTATCCGGTAACCTCACCGTTGGTGTAGTCTTCACGGAAAGATTCTGGATATTGCCCAGCAGAGGTAGACCAAAAAGGGGACCCAACCTGCATCGGAATGCCCTCATCGAATTCTCTCGTGAGTTCAGCTTCCGTCATGATCTGACTATCAGGGTCATTCAGATCTCCCTCTATCTTGGATAGCTGTACTTGAAAGCCCTCTGAGCTGTTAAAGATCTGTGCACGCCAATCCGGCAAAGCGCCGCTTGATATCAACGACGTCATCCACTGTCCTCTCCCCTTGTATTTGCTAG
>JAEUBB010000189.1:33082-45431 GCA_018257885.1 Parmelia sp. 050094 | reverse complement strand
TTTTTTTTTTTTTTTTTTTTTTTTTTTTTTTTTGCAATTCTTTTATATTTTCTATTCATAGATATTATAGTCATGTATCGAAAATCAATACGTAAGTAACGATTACAAAGAAGACGGCACGTGGGCGGATTTAGGGTTAGGGCTATGGCTTGCGTACGTAGGCAGCAAAAAGAAACGCGCATCAGCTTTCTCACATCACGGGGCAGGCGTCAGGAGTGAGGATAAGGGGACTACCAGCCGGCTGGAATAATAGCGCCTAAGATCCAACTGCAGTATGTCGCAGGTACTAGCGGTGACAGGCTCCGTGACAGCCGCGCCAAAGACTGTGAGTGCGGGCGCCTCGGCTTTGGGCTCCGAGAAAAATGCGACCCCGCCCGCATCTGCTGGGACTCTACCATCAGCACCTGCGCCGGGGCCGAAGTCGCGCAGCTGCATTGTATGTCGCACTCGCAAAGTCCGGTGTGACAGGCAATCACCATGCTCCAAATGCCGCCGGGCCAATATAGCCTGTGTCTTTCCATCGACCGACCGCCCCCCAAGATGGGCTCGCCGCCTCGAGCGCCTCACCAAAAACGCCGCAGCATCAAACGCTCCGGCACCGCAGGAAGCCGACCCGGGCGTCGGTAAAGTCATGAATAGACTGCGAAATCTCGAGGGTCTTGTCAAGGAGCTGAGCGGGCAGCTCGAACAGGCACGTGCAGCGGCTAGCTCAACAGGTGGTGGCTCATCTAGAGGCAATTCTCCTGGGAGCTCTACCCAAGATCGTGACGTAGAGCACCAAGCGGACACATCATCCGCCACGAACACCAGCAGTGCGCAGAAGCAATTTGGCCGGCTGGTTGTCCAGGATGCCAGCCGCAGTCGCTATGTGAGCAGCGGCTTCTGGTCCCGGGTCAACGACGAGGTACGTCTGACTGTTGTTCTCAAGCCGTCATCTCGACTGGATGGCTCGCTGATGTCTGCTGCAGCTCGATGGACTGAAGACGGACACCCGCGGCCTGGCAGGAGATGATTCTGATAGCTCAGAGGATGAGACATCGCTTGGAAAGACACCGTCCACCCAGGAACTTGAGCGGACATCTTCGGATCGCCATGCATTTCTGTTCCGACACAATCTAAGTCCTTCAGCTCCCGATCTCCGCGAGTTCCACCCACTACCCTCACAAATTCCATTTCTCCTAGATGTTTTCTCTGAAAACGTGAACTTTTTCATCCAGATCCTCCATATCCCGACCATTACTAAAATGGTCCGTGATTGGCGCGGTAGTGGGATGACGCGATCTACGCCAGCCAATGAAGCCCTGATGTTTTCAATTTACTATGCCGCAATAATCTCCATGGAGGAAGACGATGTGAGTTTTTCTTGGGTTCTAATTCCATGTTTCGAACGGTTAAGACCGAAGAAAGTATTAACGTATCTCGTGGACAGATTATGACTAACTTTGGGTCCTCCAAAACTGACCTCAGTCTCAAGTATCGTCTCGGCCTGGAGCATGCCCTTGCGAAGGCCGATTTCTTGAACGCTCCTGACATAGTTCTAGTTCAGGCATTTACCCTTTTTCTCTCTCTCGTTCGCCGATACGACAGCCCAAGGTTCGTGTGGATGATGACTGGGCTTGTCATCAGAATGGCCCAGTACCTTGGATTGCAGCGAGATGGGACCCATTTCAAGCACCTTACTCCTTTTGAGATTGAGATGCGACGCAAAGTCTGGTGGGCCGTATGCTTGCTGGACGTGAGAGCATCAGAGGACCAAGGGACGGACCTGACCATCACGAGCGGCAGCTTTGACACGAGAATCCCCCTAAATATTAACGATGTAGATATCAATCCCGAGACAAACGAGATGCCCACAGAGCGTACGGGCGTGACTGATATGTCATTTGCCCGCATAAATTTTGGGATAGGCGATATCATGAGGCAGATGATGGCCTCTAGTGTGAGGGATGGTGTAGCAGGTCTGGAAGATCAAAACCGTCTGTTGAACGAGATCTACCAGAAATTCGAACAGGGCTATTGTCAGTACACGACGGAGTCGGGAAATATTGCCTATTGGGTTGGACTCACCATCGCGCGGCTCGTCGTGGCCAAGATGACGCTCGTCGTTTTTCTCCCCGTTCTTTTCTCTCCCTCAAGCGAACACATCTCAGACGTGGTAAGAACCAAATTACTAATCTCGGCAATTGAGGTCGCAGAGTATAACCATGCGCTGAACGCCGAACAAGCATGTCGGCAATGGCGCTGGGTTTACCAGACCTATACCCATTGGCATGCCATTGTATACCTCATGATTGAGATCTCCCGACGCCCTTGGTCGCCTACCATCGAGAGGGCTTGGGTCGCTCTTCACAGCAGCTGGCTGATTCCAGCTCGAAGCCCCATAGACAGGGATTTACGCATCTGGGTTCCACTGCGAAAGCTGATGAACAAAGCCTGCAAGCATCGCGACGTCGAGCTCAACCGGCTGCGGGCTGATCAACAGGCCGCTGCTCGGCTAGAGGTGGAAGACCAGAAAATCCCACTGCCGTCAAGCTCTGGGCCGTTTCAAACCGGATCCAGCGTCGATTTCTTCCGCGAGCGGTGGCGCCAGCTTGTAGCCATACCAGAGGGATCCGGAGACGGCACAAAGACATCTGGAATTTCCGGCGCAGGGTTTGCCGACCCATCGATGAATACCAGCAACACAAGTCAGCCGACTCCGAAGTTCGGTCACGTTTATAGCCCAGACGTTTTTAGATCCAGTATGCTTTTTGAGCCGACGTCTCGTGGTACGAGTGGGCAGCAGGCCGGCCAAACCCCAGAGAGTATCAACATCAAAGACCAAGAAGCGACGACAACGACGAAAACTCCCACTGAACTGGCCACGGGACACAATGTTGTTGGTTCATCATACAATCCCCTTATAACAGTCCCCACGGACTGGTCAGACGGCCTTACCATGGGACCAGGTTTTGTCCCTTCGCTGTGGGCTGATGCCGACTCGTCGGTTGACATGTTTCCCAACCTGGACGTGGGTTCCATCGATGTTAATATGGACCTGGATGGTGAGGTGGACTGGTATAATTGGATTGAATCAGCCAAGGGTATGGAGTGGGATGCAGAGCCCAGTGCTGATGGCCGCGCCTAGCTCGCTGTAGAGCCCTGGCGGCGAATAGTGGCAAACGAGCAAAGTTGATCATCGGCGTTGTTGCACATGCGTGAGAAGGATGCCTGATTCGACCAGATCACGGAGGTCTGAACCAAAAGTCCTGAAAATGCTAAGACTCTTCTCGGATAATGGTATTCCTGAAAGATCGGGTATGTTGCGTGGACAATGCGCTTAAATAAAGGGCGAGAGCCCCGAAGCAACCTCTAAAGGGCGCCTTGGGAACTTTCTGCTGGTGCTACTACAAGGTCATTATCCGAAAGCGCTTCTTGGCATGTCCAGGACTTTCGGTGCAGACCTCCGTACCTTCACCCTCGGCAGGGTCACGCAGTCAAATAGCATTATATATTCGCTTTTGTGTCCTCCCAGCTGGCAGACTGAATACCATTCTTGTGAAATGCGGTGGCGTGATGAATAGAACCCGTGCTAGTCATATCCATTGCTGTTGATGTTGAAATCAAGAAGGTGGTCAAGCTTAGGTACGCTCCTGACTGTTTCTCTTCTCTTGAAGAAAAGCCGCTAGACCCTTTTGAGGTTCAATTCGCCATCGTTGGATCTCGTGCCAAGATATTCCATTTCACGTCAACCGCTAACTCGTGCACGGACCTCCAAATGAAGCTATATTTAGGCTGGCCACGTTTTCGACAACCGTCAGCTTTTGCACGTGGAAGTAAAGTAGCATTCCCCACCCATGTTAGAACAAGCCTCCCACTCCAAGCGCCCATTTTCGCGCTTCTGTGGCTTGCCGCAATGACCTCTAGTCAAGCACTCAATCAAGATGCGTGCAGTCTAGCATTATTTATCGGGAATCTAGGTCATTGCCGGAGAGAACTGAACAGGCCAAGAATAATAATTGCTGGTCTACTTACTCCATATTCCCTTTCTCCCTTCATTGTCATCAGCCCCAACCCCCAGAACCGACAGCATCAAAAGAAATTGCACCCTCGAACAGAACCATCCTCACCACCTGATTCCCCCAGCACTCCCGTAATTCTCTTGCTCTCTCCATCCCATACCCAACCCAACGATCCCCTAACCCCTCCCATCCACTAACAGGTTCGATTTTATTTTCTTGTGTAGTATGCGTACAGGAAAGAGATCTTTGTATGTAGCTAGCTACTCCAGATCTACAACAAGATTTGTTCCCAGCCCTGGGGTACGAGTATGCCTGTTCATGCCGCGATTCGATAGCCCTGGGGGGGGAAAGGCCCAAACACTACGTTCTTACGTACGCATGTGGGTTCGGGTACTCTAACGTCGGCACAGAACGCTCGTTGTACGTATAATCGAAGCCGATGCTGAAGGTGAGCGTGGTGGCGTTGTAGAAGGGGTGGGCGTTGGCTTCGGCAAGAAGAGTGGGCGAGAGGCACAGGAGAGGGACGAGGCGGTGGGGAACTTGTTGCGGGTGTTGTGGTGGTAGAAGCATAAGAGGAGGTTTGAGGGGGAAGGAAACGTGATTGTAGATTTGAGAGCAGATTTCGGGAGGAAGAGCGGTGAGGGAGCCGATTGGGTAAGGGGCTGTTGTGGTGTGCGCGGGCATCGTAGCGAGGTATGGATTGCGGTTGAGGGGCATGATGGTGAAAGCTTGAAGGGAAGAATTGAAATGGTGCCGAGAGCGGTGTAGCCGACTGTATGTGAATGTGAATTGCTGACTTTGATCAAGATGTGTTGTTGATGCAGCACGACAAAGAGGATTCGTGATGCAAGGAAAGATCCCTATTTTACCAGGTAGCCCCAAAGTGCAGTTACCTCCCTTGATGACCGATGCTTTCTCAAGAAATGCCCTTCACAGAGCGTCAAGCAGGCCGAGAGAATTGAAAACAAACCCATTGATTCCTAACTTCGATGCTTGCGAGCGACTTCTGCCAAAACATGTCCTAGGTTGTGTCGCATACCAGGGAGATTGCATACGAGGGTGCAGCTTGAGCCTGAGGTTCGCATATGAGAACAGCTTCAGTATTCTCGGTTCACTTCATGGCACTTGGCTGATCGCGCAAACTGAGTGATTTAAGAAAAGGCATGTAAAGAATTGTTGTGCCAGAATTTGATCTCTCGACCATACAAACAAGCACTTGAATGTTTCCGTGTCCACGATCGAATTCGGCATCCACGGTCAGCATGGACTCGACACTGGTCGCGACTTCATTGAAATTCCATTTTCACCCAGACAACCGTATCCTTCAACTTCATCGAAAGTTTCACTCTCACACGGACATCCATTCTTTGAGTGCCAACAACATTCGAAATAATCACACATGACTTAGTACCACATCTCTTTGATCTACCACGTCGTCTGCTTAAAACACATTATCCATAAAACACCAGTACCGTACGAAGGACACCAAACCGCTCCGCTTACCAAATCTTCCCTCTCCTGACGAACTGCCACCATGCCATCTCCCCAACCACCCTATCCGAACTCAAAGAAACAACCACCCACTTCCACTTCCTCCTCACCGTCACCAACATTGACATTGAGACCCTCCCACCCGACCGCCGTCTCTGCACCATCTGTCAATCGCCCTTCGACAACGCCGTCTGTGGCGAGCATGGCAGAGGGTGTGGTGCAGGAGCCTCTGGAACCGATCTACGAGATTGAGGAAATTCGGCCAAGAAAGGAGGAGCAGAACGCGAGGCGTGAGAGGGAGGACAAGTCGAACAACGTCAAGCAGGATATCAAGAATGCGATGAAGCGAGTGCAGGCGTGGAAATTGAACGAAGCACTGCTTAGAGCGTACATCGTGGTGGCTTTCGTATCTTTACTCTGCAAGGACTTTTCGATTTTCATGGAGCTGATGCTAAATCTGGCAACGTGGGTCGTGGAGTACCATGCCGAAGAAGCTTGGAGACGACTGAGCAGGATGTCTTGGACGTTATGGATGTTGTTGGGTCTCGTCATTTACCCTGCTTTTAGGGCTGGAACGCTGACCGCTGTAGCGAGTCTATTCATATGCTTTGCGCTTTTACGGCTAGAACGCAGAGCGCTGTAGCGGGTCTGTTCGTTACAACTTACCAGAAGAGACATTGATGCTCTGTTTCTCATTCCATAAACGACGTTGTGACCAAGGGTTTTTCTCCAAACTTTCATCCAAAGCTTGCAACTTCCTACCACGGATCTTCTTACCCCGCCTGGTCATCTCTCCCTTAGTGTTCTCATGCACTCAGAAAATGAAACCATACGCAAACCATGACACAGAGGCACAGTAGCTAGGTAGATAGATGCTGGGGCGGGTCCAACGCCAGGACAGCGGTCTTCCTGGGGTGGCAAGCACCCAGAAGAGGCCCCCCATGCTAGAAAGAACTCCCATGCCTAGGCGGCATAGACCTGGAGTGAAAATGAGGCTACATACAGGTGCGGGGGGGCGGGAACAGACTTCTAAGGCTCTGAAAGAGACAAATTCCAATGAAGACCCATCCACTGGGGGGAGAAGACCCATACGAATACTGCTGCCCTCAAGATCAAAATACAGGCTCAACGTCGAATATAGTTCATCATTAAAGGTTCCATCTGCATGATAAATACATGGAGTGTTGAGAAGAATGTACTGAATTTGGCTTTCGTCTGAAAGCCTCGCATCGTAGAAAATAACCATCGCCGAGAATTGAAACATGATGGTCGTTGATTTCGTCGCTCCAGTCTTCGACATGCACACAGTGTATCTAACCTCCTCCTCCTCGACTTTTGCTGAATTGCTGCTACAATTTGTCAGGTATCATGATACACTGTTGTGTATCCAATGCGGTCCATATCCATACTTCATCAGGCCTCTCTTGGTTCCGGTGAATGGTGCATGGCGTGTAGATTATGCGAGATTTTGGCGACAGAGACCGAATTTCGGGTGTACGGATCGATTTGACCCATAGCGGAACAGCTCGAGTTCCAGCCCAAACTCCAGCCCCAACTCCTGCTCCAACTCCTGCTCCCGATTCCTCTCTCTTCCAACTTTACGGTCGCCCCGCCCTTTATCCTTTGCTGGGCTCGCGCTTCTAGCGCGCCCTGCGGCATGTCCCGGTCTGCGTTCTGAAGCTGGGGTGGTGGTACTGACTCGCTGTCTACAAGAGTGGTGAGCCAGGTTCAATAACATACGGCATGGATGCAAGAACCGAGAACTTACTCGAGAAGCGCTCGCTGAGCAGCCTCTGCAAACTTGTTGTTAACGAAGTCTTTCGACTTCTGCTTGCCCTCCTTCAGTCTAGCTTTTGCCGCAGCTTTTGCATCGGCCTTTTTTTCGGCTTTTGATTTATTTTGAGAAGATCGATAGCCAGCAGTATCTCCCACATCCTCATCCTGCCACGGATCATACTCATGGTGCCATGGGTATTTTGAGGCAACTTGTTGAAGCTGGCGGACCAGGCTTGGCTTGGTGTTCAACGATGCCAGCTGGGCTATGATTTGGTTTTTGGTTCGCGACTCGCCAGGGAAGTTAATACTTATTTTCTTCTGTATCTCTGTAGGCGTCACATCATCGGAAGCCTGGTATGCCAGGAAGGCACGTAATTCCGTGCGCCACTCTGCTGTCCCAAGCACGACGGAAGGGGAAAGAACATGAGGGGACGTCGAGTGAGGTTTGTACCACTTGTAATCCTGCGCCTGCTCGGTAAGATCGAAAAATTGATTATCGTTGCACCTATGAAGGAATTCTGTTATGACTTCGAGGTTGCGATCCGTGTTGAACTTCATGTTAAACATCTGACAGAGGTCCTTGAAGTCGTAACACTCGTTCACATAGTGAGCTAAGTAACACTTCTCTTCTGTGGAAAGAAGCTCATTCAGGTGCTGTTTGGCTTTGGTGTTGTTGCCGCTAGAATGAGGGCGCGGCGCAGGTTGTTTCCCTTTTGATCTTTTGGATCCGGCTTTTGGGTCCATGATCATGTGAAAATGCGTTTGATTGTCTATTATGGGGTGATGGATGAAGAGGAAAACCTCAAATTTCTTGCAAAGTTTGGATAACGATGAGGGTGATGTGTGGTAGGAAGCAAGAATGGCACGTCGTTGAGATTTCACTTGTTGTGGGCGTGAGCCGAAACATCAACACAGCTAAAGCGGGGTACATCGCCAAATTTTCTTCTCATTCGCACCCTGGGCCTAGGACCTGGCTCGGAAATCGGAGGACGCGTCTTATTTGACTTCTTCGATGATACTTTGTGGGATTCCCTTGTCTGCCAGTGCTTGCAGGTCTTCTTCGCCCATCTCACCGTCCCATCCATGAGCTACCAAATACACCCTGAATTTTTCGTCTTCAATTGCAAGGTCGTCCCCACTGAGGTTCGGGATGAAGAAGAAAGTCACCAAGACACCCACGATACCACATATCGCAGCAATGATAAATGTCCATTTCTTGCCCAGATTGGTTTGGATGGGTGTGAAGACCTCTGTACCGACGGCGGCGCCAGTCTTCCCCAAGGCAGCCGAAATGCCATAGCATGTGCCACGAACCGCTGTGGCATAGCTCTCGGACGACATCAGCCCTAGCATGTCACCTGGCCCGAGATTTCCAGAAGACAACATGAGGCCATAGAAGATCACAAAAAGAGGTACGATTTTAGTAATTCGATCATAGGCGCAACCAATAATCAATCCAAAGACCACTACAAGTCATCAGCGAAAGCCTGGGATTCTCAAAGATACGTACGATAGCCGCTAAAGCCTAGCATCATGGTGTTCTTTCGGCCTAATCGGTCGCATAGCCATGCCCCAATAAGGACACCAGGAATGGCGATTGCCCCAAGGAGAAGCTGCCATTCCCCTGTCTTTAGAATGCTCCCGTTCTTCACTACACTCGAGATGATCGTACCGGAGAATACCCCGTTTGGAAAGGTCACCTGCCACGAAAGTCAATGTGATAGCTTGGCAGGGTACTCCCGAGACCAACATACAAAGTCGTACAGAAACCAGGCTCCACAAGTCCCGATCAAAGACTTCCAGTAGTACCTCAACACCAAGAGATACGGGACCTGTTTCTTGATGGCTCCTCTACGATAGAGCTTTGAGTTCAACATCTTGATTCTGAAGTAGAACACTGTCAAAGGCAAGAGACAGCCGATGCCGAAGCAGACTCGCCACACCGTCGACAGGTGCTTGGAGGTTGCCGCAGAGAAAATGATTAGGAAGACACTGACGGCGAGGGGTCCACCAAAGGAGAGCGGAAGGTTTGTTACCAGGATGAATATTGGGCCACGCTTCTTTAGGGTGAATTCGTTGGCAGCCTCGGAGGCCGAGGTACTCGAGGCAGGATACTCTCCTCCAGTGCCAAAGCCAACGATTCCCCGGGATATCGTCATCATCCAGAACATGCCATTGATAGTGATACCGTGGGAAGCGGTAGCTAGTATTCCTCCAACGACAATCATGGCAGTCGTCGTTACAATTGCGACTTTGCGACCCAGATAGTCGCATGTCAAGCCAATCACGAGTTGGCCTATAATCTCACCAACCAGCAGAGCATTAGATACACGAGTGCTGACCGCAGAGGTATACTGCTTCTTGTATTCTGCCTTCAGCACGACATTTGTCATCGTCCTGACACAGATTAGCAGCCTGGTCAAGATGTTACTTGTTGCAGCTTTCCCACATGAGATTGTTCTGATACCCATCACTGATGAGAGCAAAGCCAGAGCAGAACTGTACAGCCCAATGAGTCAGCACTTCCGAGACTCTGATCAGAAGCAGCGAGCTCTGCTCTCGCGGTACTAGACCAATTCACTCACAATGGTGAACAGATCTGATACTGATTGTCGCTTGGAAGAAACATGTTTGGAAGGCGCTGCGGGGTCTTCTGCTACGACAACAACTCCAGGAGCACCAGGAGTCTTTGGGTCATCCTCGGTACCCCATTCTCTATGCTGATCAATATCTGGCATGGTGGCAACGCTGGTTGTGTTCTCAGGCTGCTCGGAGAGGAAGGTCTTAAGTGAGAAGTCGTGGAATTGTGCTTATGCGGGATTGCTCAGGCAGGATTGAAATTGAATATGGGCAGATGGCACATGTTATAGAAGGTCTTGCTGAGGTCCAAGCTAGATTCAAGTCAAAGTCGGCTCATTCATTCATTCATTCATTCATCCATCCATCGTTTCCTGCAGGCCTATGTCGTGAGAGCAAAGACCCCACGTGCCTTACCCATGGCTAAGCGAGTGGGGAAGGTCGGAGAAAATCCGCTACCGCTCTACTAGGCTTGATAAGGCATCCCCAACGTCATGCTATTCCGGCCAAATATGTGTACCTAAAGTACTTGACTGTTCCCACCTAATGTAATTTGATATCATCAAGTACGGTGCTCTCAAAACTACAAAATTGTGCCGTCCATCATGTTTACTAGCACGTACATTCTCTGAGCGAAAGTTGTTTATATAATAGCGTCATCTCAGCTATACTACTTCTGCATACCTTTCTTACAGTATATGTATTGAAGCCAAGACAAGTCTTCTCCTGAAGTTGAATTACTACCCGCAAGCAGAACCACCGTCAGACTGTGCCAAGAGAATCTGCGCATACGAAATCCAACAGCCAAGGAATCAAAACCCCCTTTCACGCTAACCAATCCTGAACTTTTTTCAGGAACACCTAACTCAACGCTCACGGTTCAAAACCCCTCTCTTACGCTAACCAAATCTGGACTTTTTCAAGAACACCTAACTCAACGCCCACGGTTCAAAACCCCCATTTCACGCTAACCAAATCTGGACTTTTTCAAAAACACCTAACTCAACGCCCACGAGTTCAAAACCCCTATTTCACGCTAACCAAATCTGGACTTTTGCAAAAACACCTAACTCAACGCCCACGGTTCAAAACCCCTATTTCACGCTAACCAAATCTGGACTTTTGCAAAAACACCTAACTCAACGCCCACGGAATAAAACCTCCTTTGACGCTAACCAATTCTGGATTTTTTCACGGACGGGGAACTCAACGCCCACGGGTTCAAAACCCTCATTTCACGCTAACTGATTCGAGGTTTGAAAAAGAAAGCGTATTTCAACAATCACGATTCAAAACCCCATTTCACGCTAACTGATTCGGGGTTTAAAAAAGATAGCGATTTTGGACAGCCACGAAACAAAACCCAAATAGGCCTAGCGGAAATCCACGGTAGAGTAACTTAGGAACAAAATCTCATATGAACCAATACCTCCTGTACCTTAGTCAGAGTCCATGGCAAACAGAATGTCTGTAAAGACACAGTACATGAGTGTCATGTCAGTGCCTTCACAGCATTCCTCCACACACAAGCTACAGGTGAACACCTACAACTCTTGACACGCATGATTATTCCACCTAATCAAGGCCATCCTCGACACAATCAATGTTGGTACCCTCAATTCAATCATTCACAAGCTCGGCATACAAACTGCATGTAATTCACTAGACTGACATCTCCTGTCATCGACACCAGACTACTCTAGCATGTGATTCATTGCTGCCCATCGTCTGTCACGGCGGAACCTGAGCGAGTGAATTTGTATCAACGATCACGCTAACAAGGAGTCTATATATTGAGTGATAACTTCCTCCGTCTGCAACTTCTCTACGCTACATACTTTCTTCGCACAGAATCATGTCTGCCAAAAATGCTTCGTACATATATTTCCTTCAACTCATATATAATATTTCCCAACAAGCGAAGTGGCTGCATCATCTACCAATTTTCAATCCATGTAATGGCCTTCATACTCGACTTTAAATCTCAATAAATCAAGAATGCTATTCTAGCTCGTCATCTATCGCCCCATTATCTACGATAAACACGCATCTCCACCTAATTATGGACTCAAAAGGCCCATCTGCAGTACCAGAAGCGGAAAAAACCGCCACACGCTCACAACATCATTCTAGCGACAACAAGACCCAATAGCCCCTAAAAAATCAAGCATCGCGTTGCCCCTCTTTTTCTCACAACAACCTTTTTCATACCCATCGGCTATAGCAGACGGGAACAAACCCACTATCGCTGACATGATGACTATGGCCAAAGAACATCAGATTCATCGATGGTCCGTTCCAAAAAAGAACAAAAAAAAACTTTGCCAGGATATTGAGGCAGAGCTATATATCATATAAAAGAGCACTCGCAACACCAACACAGCCAGCCGAGCCCCCTAGCTATCTGGCACCGGGAGGTTCCACCAAGTGCAGCACTGCTTTGACAACCGCGTCCGAGTTACGTGCCTTTTTGGCTTACCAGGCTTCCATTCAAGTGACACCTG